>CM076582.1:1499514677-1499590188 GCA_034641835.2 Pinus albicaulis
CAAATACCAACATATAAAATTAAGTTAAAAAAAAAAACAAATACCAACATATAAAATTAATTTTTTTAGAAACCAAAATATTCATATTAAAAAAAAAAAAAACAAAAAATTCCTAAATATGAACATAAAAAACTATTTAAAAAAAAAAAAAAAAAAAAACTAAAAGATTCATATTAAAAAAAAATTAAAGAAAAAAACCAAAAAATTCATATTTATGTGAAATTCCAATCTCATTGAAAATATATATAAAATGAAACTAAATTGTATCCCCAATTAAAAAATTCATATTTATGTAAAATTCCAATCTCATTAAAAATATAAATATAATAAAACTAAATTGTATCCCCAATTAATTTAAAATGCAAACATAAAACCAATGAATTAAAAAAAAAAAATGAAAAACGAAACAAAAAAACACCTACACAACATAAAAACGTAAACCCCTCCTCACAGCTGACTTCCTCACTTCAAATCACAATCACACAACATACACACAACATAAAAATGTAACCCCCCCTTCACAACTCACAATCACGCAACATACACACAACATAAAAATGTAAATCCCTAGTTACAACTCACTCCCTCACTTCAACTCACAAGTCACAATCACACGACTTTGGTTTCTTAATTAATAATTGATAAAAAAAGGTGCAAAAAAAGGGCCATAGAGGTATTAAATTGAAAAAAATGTTCTTCGGTTTCCTAAATAATAATTAATATATTTTCATAGAAGATTTTTAGTTTCTATTAAATTTAACTGACCATAATTCAATTTAAGTGAATTAAATTGTTACAACTCAAAATAACTCAACCTAGGCTCCTAAAATTTAGGAATCATTGTACACAATGCAAGTTATTCCTCCAAATCGAATTAAATAATCTAACTAAGTGAAAATAACTCATTTTACTTTTAAAAGTTGTTCGCTGACATGGAATTTCGAATTTCCTCCTAAATTAATCAAAGGAAAAATTAAATTAGGAATTTCTTGTTGCATTTTCAGCAAACATACACAACCACGACCTTGGCTTCGTCAATGAGAGGATACAAATGTTTCAATGAACTAGATCATTTATATAGTGATAAGGAAGCAACCAATCTTGCGAACCCCCTCGAAGTGGAATTGTCTCAAGTAAATGTATGATCATCTCCTTTAAACATATAGCTAACAACTCCTCATAATGAATTGATATTCGTAAGAAAAAATAAAAAATAAAAACCTTCAGAAAAAACCAATAATTGTTCCTAGGCTCAATGAAAAAAATAGTGGTAAATGTATTGGCATTGCCAATTTTAAGTTAACTTGTCTTTTGAGTTAGTTTTAGGTTGGATTCTCTAGGGACCAACCAAGCTAAATTCCTTATTTTTCATGTAATATCAGGCTAGCTCTTTTTTCTATATTAGATTTGGTTGGATTTATTTTAGGACTAACGGATCCAATTTTGTTAGTAATATTATAATTACTTGTTGTAAAGATAATACAACTTTTAATTAAAAAAAATTACAAAATTAATAATTATAATAGATACTAGAAATGTTAATTGAAAAAAAAATACAATAGTTATAATAGATAATACAAATTTTAATTTAAAAAAAAAAATACAATATTAATAGTGATAATTTTTTTAATTTGTTAACATATGAGAATGAAAGAAAAAATAATTATTTTACTATAAAATTTATTCATCATAGATTTCATAAGATTTTAATAATAAATATTATTATTATAAAATTTTAAAAAATAATAAGAAAAAAAGAAATATTTTGGGATTGTAAATTTTTATATTTGATTTTATTATTTTTGTGTAACAAATTTATGTAATATAAACATCTTTTAATCATTGTTGGATGGAAAATTTCTACTTTTATCATAATTATGTTGCATGTTATTCTCTTCCCCAAACCATTTAACAATTTAATTGGCCCATTAAAAGTTATGCTTGTTATATATAAAATATATTAACAAGCTATTGAGTCGAGTTTGATTAAATAGTTCTTAAATCACAAATTTTCAATTTCTTTCCACTAAATTTAAAACTGTGATTCAATAGAAACCAAATATCATTACATTAATAACCCTTGGCCTCATGAATTTTGAAATAAATATCTTAATTTTTTCTGGTAACCTCTAAATAAAGAACCAAAAATAAAAAAATTTCTAAATATTAAATCTTCAATGTTGCTTGCAAACTGGTAGATGTCGAAACTCATGTCATACTTGTAGGAAGATGAAAAAATAAATACTAAAACATATAAATAAAGGGACTAGAGAGTGTGTTTAGTGATGGATGGCTGACGACGAAGATGCAAAACAAGAATATTCATGAGGAAATAAAATTTCTTGCTTCATTCCCATGGAAAGTTGTGACATGTAGAATCTCATCCAAGATCTAGTGAATAGATGTTAGAGTGTTGATGTCCCAAGGTCCTTAGAAGGTGTGTTATAGAATCAAGGTGTATTAATGAGTCTATAGTGTTGGAAATATTGGTTATCATACTATTATTTTTTTTTGGACCGTTTATGATGTAAATGGATGTGTATTAACATATTAAAATTGTTTAATGAGACAATTAATATTTGTGGAGTTATAGCTTTATTAATTCATTGGGGAAGTATATGTTATTTATTGAATTTTGTATTTGGCTAAATCCAAGGAGTGACATATACTGCCCCAGTACATTAATATAGATATAGCTCCACAATATTGGTAGCCATTTGATGAAGAGGGGGATTTCATGGATAAAGCTATGTGCTTTCTCAAACTGCTTTGATCTCAAGTGAACCTCTATTAATGATGAAGAAACGAAGAATGCAACTAATAATGATGAATGGATATGACAAGCTTTCGACTTTTCTTTAATAGATGGAAACGAAGGCTTGTTTTTTCATACAAATCCGATAACACATTTTTGGTTTAAATAAATATTTTCAAATGTCTTGGCATCACACAATTTGAATAATATTCTAAATTTTAAAAATTAAATTAATCGTTTCAATTTTTTTTTAATTAATACAAAGTTTTTGAAAAGTTTTGGGGTTACAAATACATCGAATTTGATATTGATGTTAATATAATGGAACACTTTCTTTGTCTTAGATTTGTTTTGGTTTTTTTTTTTTACGGAAAAGTATATAAAGGTATAAAATAGTGTTTTTAGGTGGTGTTATTTTATATGTTGAATGAAATAATAGTTGAGCCAAGATTGTGTGATACTTTATTGAACTTAGATATTATGACGATTGTTAAATAATTATAGAATTTTATGTAAATAGTATAATCGATTTATTTATAAGAACATAGATGGATATATTTGCAACCAAATATTTAATTATTGACTTGGATATTAATGTTCTTAGGTAGATGTAGACATTTTATTAATCCTTCACAACTAGCATATTTTTCTTCTACAACAGTCTGACATTTGACAACTTGCGCTCTCAATGAACCGATCTTGATTCAAATGGGGTCAACCTTCAACCCACCATATGACTAGATGTGCCTAGGCCTTGACCAATGTAGCCCGTCGGACTTGGCCTTTTTATTCATGTGACCAAGCCATAAAACAAGAAGAATACTTGGAATTTTTCTTTAGGTGACCATGCCATAGAAGAAGAACAAGAAGAATAAGTTATTTTAATATCCACAAGGCTAAATATAACCTATGGGACATATTGCTTCTTTATCGCGCTCTTGTATGCTACATTCGTATGAAGTTTCACAATATAATTTCCTAGCTTCTCGACAAACCCTTTACTGAATAGATTATCCCAAGAGCTAGCTGCCAAAGTATGTGCATAACTTTCCCTATAGTCTTTGGAGGCCTCACATTCTAAAATGAAATGATTTTCTGTTTCCACTTTTTAGGAAGAGAAAAAAATACATACTCTTTCCTCCGACACTTATTTTGGCCTTTTCCAATGCCCTATTTCACAATGGAGCTGATGAGACTTAGTCCTTAATTGAGCAATAAGAATTTTGGCTCTCGAGGAAATATTGGTCACTATGTAGGCTTTTTGTTGATTATGGTAAATGGATATATCATTCTAGATTAACAATATTTTCTCTTATAGCTTTAGAAACTAATGAAAACCATACACTCAAAATCTTAAGTTCAAAATATCAACAACCTGTAATCAAGGTTTAAAATGAAAAAAGAACCATAAAGATTGAATTTTTTAATGAGTGTGAGAGGTTTCATTTTCATTTCATTTTTTTCGTTAGCAACATCTTGAGGATCACATCTTCCATCTATTAAGCATCTACTCCATACAATGGTAAGAAACATGAATGTCGAGCTTGCAAGTAAGCCTAGCCTGAATAGATTCTGTGATTGAGCATTCTCATTGGATGAAACAATGCCACACTAACACAATTGAATATAATAATATTAAAGTGGCAATTGTCAATGTCTCTGCAACTAAAAATTCAACACTAACACAAGATGTAGAATGTTCAATATTCAGTATTTTAAAATACGATATGAGAAATTCACATAGAATTCGTATGCATCTCTTCAACCATGATTAAAAGTTGCAACCTCACACGAGTAGGCAAGAGTATCAAAACAATGCAACTGCAGAGAAACATTAGGTTTGAACAACTTTCATTTATCCCATTTTACAACCTACGGGCTTACCTTTTGACCATAATTGAGTCATAAATAATGGACCATCTCCAATGAAATTATTGGTAAATACAACTTGCTAATCAGATTAAACCTCACATGTAATAAAATGATAAAAGGGATAATTTGGTGATAAACTCTTCTTAAGCCTATAATATTTGCGTAACTAGTTATTCATAATAGTTTAGCAGTAATGATAGTCTTCATTGTACTAGCATTGCAAATGGGAAATGCATGGTTTGTCAGAAACCTGAAACTATTAAGCACATTTTGTGGAACTGCAAGGTTGCCAAAGCCTTCTTGATATGGCTTGTTGTAGAGTAAATTCTTCTCTTTGGTGCTCCTATTTATTAGAAAGAGGTTCTTTTTGGTAACAAATGGGTAATCTCCAAGCATGTAGACCATGTGGAACCAGGTCAAACCGACAAACATCTTATTCTTATAGAAACAATGATATGGAACAACCTACATCTTCTTCTTATGGAAACAACGGTGTGGAACAACCTTATAGTCTATTCCATTTGGGAAAATTTTCAATTAATATATTTTAATTGGCTATGAAGATCTCTGCTATGATTTACATATTTAGGGATATTGTAGATGCTCTTGAGATCAAAGACAAACTAGACATGCTAGCTCTCCTTGCTTATGTAGGAAGGGTGAACCTAGTTTGTGTCTATATTTTGGCTTCATAATCTATCATTATTGATATCCATTTTTGTTGTTCTGTACTGAAATATCAAATTTATTTCTTACAAAATAACTAATAGAAGGCTAGAGAGTGTGACCTTACCTATTTGGATTCCCCTTAATTTTTACCTTCTCTGAATGAATTACAAGCTCTCCAGATATAACATCATTATAGTCTTTAGGTCATGTGTCAAGAGTTATCATGGCCTATAAGCACCAAAACAAGAATTAGACTAGGGGAACTTGATGCAGGAGCATTAAGGCAGAGTCAAAAATTTGACAAGCTGGTCACATGCTGTGGCTTGGGAAGAAGACTAGCAGTACTAATAAATTGAAGACTTTATTTTAAACTATTTTTTTTTAAATTTAGTTTCGGCTAACATGGCCATTGTAATCTGTAGGTTAAAAGAATAGTTAGATTAGGAGTAGTTAGGCATTTAGATGAATAAACTGTTCTAAAACTGAATAAAAATTTCTAAACCATATGGGGATTTTGGGAAAGGAATAAAACAAAACCAAATCCACCATTATGGGGTTATACCTTCCATAGAGAAGAAGAGAAATAATGAGAGGGAAATAGGTGTGAAAGAGGGTTGAACAGAGAGCAGGAACAAATGTAAAACCAACCATCCAAGGGATTGGTTCTATGTACTTTCATTTAAAAATTAACTCCAAGTGTTTTGGATTTTGTTCAGGCTCTCTGTTCTGACCAGTTAGTTTGATATCCCTGTCAAATTCAAATATTGTACCTAGTTGGTATCTTTGTAGTATTATGTATGCATAATTTTTCTGTTAATGAGTAGACAGATTGGGTAAGGGGACGAAGTTCTGTGAACTTCACATAGATGAAGCTATGATAGAGGCTAAGAGATGACGAGACGAGGAAGAAGCTCAGGAGAGATCCACACGATTACATATGGGATAAATCTTAGGAGATGTATCATTGAAATATTCTGAAGAAGTATCAAGAGAAGTAGCGTGGAGGAAGTAGTATCACAGAATGATGATACCTGAAAGAAGATCACATCCACTAAGGACGTAAATACTTAGAAGAATTTTAAGTCATGAATCGATGGTGAGGATTGAATCGCAGAGTCGAGGGTTTAATATTTGACGACAGAGATTAATGCAGGTGCAAGGGTGAAAGAAGAGCCAAGAAGGTTGAGCGAACGACTGCCATTAAATCGCAGATCTCAAGACAAAATATGGAAAGTCGTGATGACTTCGCGGACTAGATAGTATAATATGCAATGAGTTGGCAGAGATGGGAATTGCAAGCTTGACGATGCTCGTCGATACAAAAATGAACAGCGGTGATAGAAGGACGTCGCAACCATAAGTTGTCGCACATCATAGAGAATAGAAGATAAGGTTAAGATTTTGCAAGTTAAATATTTTAACATGTGCTACGAAGTGGCATAGAGAAGAAGTTGCGCGGACCATCGAATCCATCCGAGATCAAACGGTGGAGATTAAAGACATCGCACATCGCGAGGGATAACGTTTACAACTTAATTCACGAGTTAAACAATTTGACTTGCAATGTGAAGTGATGTGGCGGGGGCATACGAGGGCCATTGGATCCATCAGGGATTAAACGATGGAGATTGAAAACGCAACGGAAGTGATTTCGCACATCGCAACATTTAGAAGTTAAGGTTAAGGTCTTCGCACGATAAAGAGTTTTGTTTGCGATGCAAAATGGGCAGGACCACGTGTCACCATAGCGCAACATTGTATCCTGTAGAAAATAAGGTTTAACCCTTAATGTTATGTTGTAAATATTGCAAAGTGCGACTGTGGATGATTGGTCAGAGCCATGTGGGTCCCTCTGGAAAGAACTCCTGCGTGTTCACATTTTATTTGGGTTTCTTTATTGGTTTGGGTTATTGTTTGGTTTTCATATATGATTAAAATATGATATTTAAAATCCACTACATATAAAGGGGTTTATGTGGGTCCAAACCTACAAGTCCACAGATTTTTGGTAATTGGCAGTTATAGCTGCATCAAAATTGAACAACATAACAAAAGATTTATGTTCTTGATAGAAAATTTTAAAGGAGAGAAGCTTATTTCAGGACTATGCTAACAAAGAACCATCTATGTAAAGGGAAATATTACTATGTTTAATCTGAAAGATAGTGTGACATAATGTGACATATAGTGAATGTAACTTCCCCACACCTCCACTTGGAAACTTGTTGAATAAGGTTTGTGAAGATAGCCATGTAACCGTTCAGTGAATGCATGAAAAGATAGAATGATAATTGACCTAGATTTTGCATGAAGAAAACATCAAATTGTTCAAACGTACATATTACTCTAAAACTCCAATTAAATTCCTAGCATACTATGTCACTAAATCTTAAAAAAAATTGTATGGCTCGTGTAATTAAAATGGTAATATGTAGTTACAAATGCATAGCTACAACCAAAATTAGATGGTAAAGAGCCATGATATTGATAACACAAAAAATGACACACACTGTCCAATTTATTAGCCCTGTAAGTGTCAGTGTTCTGCAAAACAGAACACTCATTAAGGCTAGGATACTTTTGCTAGAATATCATACAAGATTATAGATTTGTTAGATTCTATACAAAATTATTTGGTTCAAGAAACACTGAAACAACTCTAAAATGGAAACCATGGTAAAATCTCAAGCTCCTAAAAATATTACAAACCTAGATCCCTAGGCTGCTGGTTTACATTAAACATATGTTGTTTCAGTTCTTAACTGATAGATGAAATTCCACTTAGATAATCATAGTATGCCACTTTGTCAAGTATTGTATAAGGTAAGAGAGAACATCAAAACTTCCACTTGGCTAGCTCGTCCTCCACTAGTTTTGCCAGAATATTTTCAGTTTCTATCTGAGTATCCAACAAAAAGGACAATTTTAGTCTGGATGCAAAACAAATGACTCTAACACCACTATTAATTTGACAGAGAAATATGAGAAAGCAATTGAAATATGTTGATGACCGTCTTCTCCTAAACTCATACAAAATTTGAAATCATATCTTTCAATATCAACTATATATAAAAAAGCGATGATACTTCAAGAAACATCAATTTTTGAAATCAATCCCCCATTACAGATACACTCTCAAACTTGCATTGAAGTTTCTTGTGAAAAGTTGTAGATGTCTAACTTACAAAATATGTTGACGAGGTAATGCCATACAAATTTTTATTGGAACTGTAAATAATATGAAGCATTTGGCTTTAGTTGAAACTAGCTTTCCAATAACATTAAATATAAAAAATATCTTGCCCTCCTTTAAAGGCCAAATGATTTAATTTAAACATAATAATGAGCAATCAGAATGTCTCAAAATGTTAAAATGCAGGATGAAATATAGATAGGTTTGATTCCTTAAAGCCTTTGATGGGAATTAACTAAAACAAGTTCTCTCGAGAAGCATTCTGGGTATTGCCACTTATTATCATACTACCAAAACTAAAAATCAATAATATCAGGTTCTCCGAAAGAACAGAAAGTTATTAAAAAATGGTACATACATTTGACAAGTAATTCAATCCCTCTGTCTCCATCTCCTTGAGAATCTACATTTTCAAAAGTCGTCATCACCTCTAAAAAGAATTTTTGAATGGTAGAAATTGACGCAAATAAAAAATTCAGAAAATTCCAATTACCTGCTTTTGGATACAATGTGGAAGAGACTTTAGTAGAGTAGCAGACGATGTTGAAAGTATTGATGGAAATTTTTTAGTGCTTATGCTTTCTTTTAGTATTCCCTTTATTTCATGTACAAATAAAGAAATTTTCACAATCACTACACTGTAATTATATGGAAACTATAAGGAAATTTATCGGTTAATTCGAATAGCCACAATATTCTCAATGAGGCCTTTCGATAGTATAATGACACCATGAGACTTACCTACAATATGCAACGATGGCAAGGCATGTTAAAATATTAATTTCATGCATTATGATGGATTTAATTTTTCCATTGATAGTCAATTCAAGAAATCAGGTTCGGTGCCTCCGATAACACCAAGTAATGTCATATATTGTGATGGTTATATTCGATGTCTTTTGTTGACTGCAAATTACAAGCCTTCAAGACTTTCTACAAATACCGAGTGAAAAAATCTAAAAAACTCATCAAATTCGATGTGAAATTGACAGCTGGTTAAAGGACCGTGATTTGAACTTCTGCAAAATGAGCAATAAGGATTTCGTCTCTTCATTGCAGCATGGTAAATTTAAAAATATTATGAATACTGCAATTTAATGGAAACTCTCAACGGTTCCATGGTAGAAGCTGATTAGGCCCTTCTATTGAGTCCTCTATGAAGAAGTTCATGAGAGTGTAGTTGCCTGATTTCTAAAAATTCTACAACAGAGAGAGTTAAGTAAGATCTCATTGAAATTCGTATTTGAAATTCATTGAAATTTTTCTTGAAATGAATTTGAAAATATTTTTTTTGAAAGTTTCTTGAAATTCATTATTTATAATATATATGAAAGATTTTTTCTTGAAATTCGTTTAGAAAATTCATATCGAAATTCATTATTTAGAATTTTGAAATTAATTTAAAAAATAATTCGTATGTTTCTTAAATTTTTTCTAAAAATTCATCTAAAAAATTCATATTGAAATTGATTATTTAGAATATAAATTAAAGTTTCTTGAAATTTTTGTTTTTGAAAGTTTCTTGAATTTTTTCTTAAAATTCATTTAAAAATTTGACATTGAAATTCATTAATTAGAATATATATGAAAATTTCTTGAAACTTTTGTTTCTAAAAGTTTTTTTGAAGTTTTTATTGAAATTCATTTAAAAAATTAATATTAAAATTCATTATTTATAATATATATAAAAAATTTCTGAAATTCATTATTTAGAATATATATTAAAGTTTCTTGAAAATTTTCTTGAAATACTTTATTTATTTAGAATTTATATGAAAGTTTATTAAAAAAATTCTTGAAATTTTTTGTTTAGAATATAAATGAAATTAGTTGAATTCATTGAATTTAATGTTATTGAAATTTTTCTTGAAATTTTTCTAGAAATTCGTTATTTAGAATATATATGAAAGTTTCTTGAAATTTATTATTTAGAATATATATGAAAGTTTCTTGAAATTTTTATTGAAATTCAATATTTAAAATATATATGAAATTCATTGAATTTTTTCTTGAAATGAATTTCAAAATATTTATTTTTTTTGTAAATATAGTAGGGCCTCACTATTTTCTATTTATATTTACAAAGCAGGTTACAAAAATATAAATTCAGTCTGTGGTCTCAACCTGCCCGATGGAAACCAGGTCTATTGGCCATCTTAGTGCATGAAAAGTATACCAAAATTGAAATAGTTTCGTCCGTCTATAACCCACATGAGCTATATGTTCTAGAGCATATATATCTACATTCTGGTAATAGAAAATAAGTTCATTCAAAATTGAAAAATTCATAAAACAACAGAATTAAAGGAACCACTAGCCATCGGAAGAAGAAACAGGAGTTGGGTCTTTAACATTAGACCTTGGCATGTCCACTTGCTCGAGCTGCTGGAGCTGCTTTTCCATACGACCCACCCTGTCATAAAGTCTGCCCAGACGGTCAGCTGCTTGGTACTGGGTAATATTGATATGATATAGCTGGTTCTACATATCCTGTAGCATGTCCATAATGCAGGGTTCTAACTTTGTTGAGTCAATATGAGCCTGACGAGGGGGGAAACTCTGCATAGCCTTTGCAAGAAGGCATTTAACTATCTAGTATGTATGGATAGTCTGTTGGAATAACGTGAGATGGCCTCAGGTGTTTCCATGATTTGTTATGAAGTCCAGAATTTCTGCTTCTGCTTTGTTGTCTTCGGGGTCAATCGGAATGTCTCTTTCCCATCCCCGAATTTCCTAGCGAACCGTGGAGGAATTTCCCATGACATACTTTGCAGCTAAATTTTCTAAAATCTCTTGATTGGATTTTCTACCTCTTTTCTTTGGCATAGGCTCAACCTAGACCGGCTATTTCCCCTCTGTAGGCTGGGCATTGGATCGACGCTTCCCCATTGTGAGCAGAAGCCTAAACATTAACAGAAAGAGGCAGCGAGATACAGTGAGGGTGTGAATCACTTCATAATACCACATTGTTTTTATCCCATGAGCAGCACAGGTGTTTCTGTGCATCCAACAGAGAACAATTAACCACAAGACACAGATTTGTAAGCTGAGCATAAGGGAATTTTGACTACCCAAGGACGTGGACCTGGTTACCCCATTTGAAGCAATGGAGGCCGAGGACCATGTTAGCATATTCAAAACACAAAACCTATGGAGGCCAAGGACCCTGTAATTTTCCTGTAGGAATTGAAGCATAATTGACCGTTCACAGGAGGAGGTGGTAAAGCTCGCAGAGTAAACAGTAGCAGGGGTGTCAGTGGGGAGAGGACAGAGCTGTGAATTTCCTTTAATAAAACTCCCTCCCAGCCGACGCCAATGAAACTGCAAACATAAATGATTGTGTGTGTCCCAATGGGAATGATAGTTACACCCTATACTTTGACCTACCGACCCTAAACTCTGAGTGCAACTGTGGGTGGCCATGCCTCCCGCCCTACCCCACAAACTCCAGACCTTTCCCTCAAGGTGCCCCCCCGCCATCTGGAAGGTGCCAAACAGGATAGAATTGACATTGTTCTCAGAAATAACAAGTGTAACTCCACAAAAATTAAGGATGGCAAGCAGATTGCAGGGGTCACGGAAGCACGGTCTTATCCACTTCAAAATGGGAGTATCAGAACTAAAGACATTTAAACAAAGCAAATCAACCATAGCATACATTATACATCTCGAAACCAGAGCAGCGGCAACCATAAGTGAAAGAAGAAAGCTATATACGTACCCCCACCTAGTCGAATAACTGAATGAGCAAACGGTGTCCGGCTGAAATGAATTTCAAAATATTGTTTCTCAAAGTTTCTTGATTTTTTTTATTGAAATTCATTTAAAAAATAATTTATATGTTTCTTGAAATTTTTCTGGAAATTCATTTAAAAAATTCATATTGAAATTGATTATTTAGAATATATATGAAATTTTTCTTAAATTCATTATTTAAAAACAATATAGAAGTTTCTTGAAATTTTCTAGAAATTGATTATTTAGAATATATATGAAAGGTTTTTGGAATTTTTCGTGAAATTCATTACTTAGAATATATGTGAATGTTTCTTTAATTTTTCTTGATATTCATTTAAAAAATAATTCATATGTTTCTCGAAAATTTTCTTGGAATTTATTTAAAAAAATCATATTCAAATTCATTATTTAGAATATATATGAAAGTTTCTTGAAAATTTTCCTGGAATTCATTATTTAGAATAGATATATGAAAGTTTCTTGAATTCTTTCTAGAAATTCATTATTTAGAATATATATGAAAGTTTCTTGAAATTTTTATCGAAATTCATTATTTAGAATATATATGAAATTCATTGAAATTTTTCTTGAAATGAATTTAAAATATCGTTTCCGAAAATTTCTTGAAAATTTTCGTGAGATTCATTTAAAAAAATAATTCATATGTTTCTTGAGATTTTTCTTGAAATTCATTTAAAAAATAATTCATATTTTCATTGAATTTCTTTTTGAAATTCATTTAAAAAATTCTTAGTGAAATTCATTATTTAGAATATATATGAAAGATTTTTTTTTTAAATTCATTAGTTAGAATATATATGAAAGTTTATTTAATTTCTTGTTTTTGAATTTTTTTTGAAATTCATTTAAAAAGTTCATATTGAAATTGATTATTCATAATCTTGAAATTGATTTAAAACAAAATTCATATGTTTCTTGAAAATTTTCATGGAATTCATTTAAAAGATTCATATTGATATTATTATTTTGAATAATATCAAAGAAATTTTCTTAAAATTTTTGGTTTCTCAAATTTTCTTGAAATTTATTTAAAAAATAATTCATATTTTTGTTCAAATTCATTTTAAAAAATCATATTTAAAATTCATTATTTAGAATCTTTAAATTCATTTAAAAATAACTCATATCTTTCTTGAAATTAATTTAAAAAATTCATTATTTAGAATATCTATAAAATATTTTTTTCTTGAAATTCATTTAAAAATTCATAATGAAATTCATTATTTAGAATATATATGAATGCTTCCTGAAATTTCTTGAAATGTTTCTTGAAATTCATTTTAAAAATAATTTATATTTTTCTAGAAATTCATTTAAAAAATTCATATTGATATTCATTTTCTTTAGAATTTTGAAATTAATTTAAAAAATAATTCTTATGTTTCTTGAATTTTTTTTTGGAATTCATTTAAAAATTCCATATTGAAATTCATTATTTATAATATATATGAAAGTTTCTTGAAATATTTCTTGAAATTCATTTAAAAAATAATTCATATGTTTTTTCAATTTTTCTGAAAATTCATTTTTTAGAATATGTATGAAAGTTTCTTGAAATTTTTATTGAAATTCTTTATTTAGAATATATATGAAAGTTTCTTCAAATTTTTATTGCCATTCATTATTTTTAATATATATTAAATTCACTGAAATTTTTCTTGAAATTAATTTCAAAATATTGGTTTTGAAAGTTTCTTATTCTTGAAATTTTTCTTGAAATTCATTTAAAAAATAATTCATAGGTTTTTTGAAAATTTCCTTGAAATTCATTATTTAGAATATATATGAAGCTTTCTTGAAATTTTTCTAGAAATTAATTATTTAGAATGTATATCAAATTTTGTTGAAATTTTTCTTTAGTTTCATTTTAAAAATAATTCATATGTTTCCTGAAATTTTTTCTTCAAATTCATTTAAATAATAATTCATATGTTTTTTGAATTTTTTCTTAACATTCAGTTAAAAAAGTCATATTGAAATTCATTATTTGGAATATATATGAAATATTTTTTCTTCAAATTCATTTAAAAAATTGATATTGAAATTCATTATTTAGAATATATATGAAATTTTCTTGAAAATTTTCATGAAATTTTTATAGATATTCATTATTTAGAATATATATGAAGTTCACTGAAATTTTTCTTGAAATAAATTTCAAAATATTGTTTCCGAAAGTTTCTTGAAAATTTTCTTGAAATTCATTTAAAAAAATAAGTCATATATTTCTTGAGATTTTTCTTGAAATTCATTTAAAATTTTCATATTTGAAATTCATTGAAATTTTTCTTCATATTTCAAAATATTGTTTTTGATGTTTCTTGAAATTTTTCTTGAAATTATTTTAAAGAATAATTCAAATTTTTATTGAATTTCTTTTTGAAATTCATTTAAAAAATTCTTATTGAAATTCATTATTTAGAATATATAAGAAAGATTTTTTTTTTTAAATTCATTTAAAAAATTTATATTGAAATTCATTAGTTAGAATATATATGAAACTTTCTTGAATTTTTTGTTTCTGAAAGTTTCTTGAAATTAATTTAAAAAATTTATATTGGAATTGATTATTTATAATCTTGAAATTCATTTAAAAAATAAATAAAAATGATATCTTTCTTTAAAATTTTCTTTAAATTCATTTAAAAGATTCGTATTGAAATTCATTATTTTGAATAATGTGAAAGAAATTTTATTGAAATTCTTCTAAAAAATTCATATTGAAATTCATTATTTAGAATATATATGAAACTTTTTAGAAATTTCGGTTTTTGAAAGTTTCTTGAAATTTGTTTGAAATATAATTCATATTTTTCTTGACATTCATTTAACAAATAATTCATATGTTTTTTTCATTTTTTTCTGGAAAGTCATTTAAAAAATCCATATTGAAATTCATTATTTAGAATATATATGAAAGTTTGTTGAATTTCATTATTTAGAATATTAGGAAATTTTTTTGAAATTTTTATTGAAATTCAGTATTTAGAATATATATGAAAAATTCTTGAAATTTTTATAATAATTCATCATTTAGAACATATATGAAATTCATTGAATTTTTTCTTGAATTTGATTTCAGAATATTGGTTTTGAAAGTTTCTTGTTGTTAAAATTTTTCTTCAAATTCATTTAAAAAATAATTAATAGGTTTCTTGAAAATTTTCTTCAAAATCATTATTTACAATATATATAAAAGTTTCTGGAAATTAATTATTTAGAATATATATCAAAGTTTCTTGAAATTTTTCTTCAAATTCATTTAAGAATAATTCATGTTTCTTGAAATTGTTTTTTGAAATTCATTTAAAAAATTCATATTTGAAATTCATTGAAATTTTCTTCAAATGAATTTCAAAATATTGTTTTTCAAAGAATTTTTAAATGTTTCTTGAAATTCATTTAAAAAATAATTCATATTTTTTTTGAATTTTTTCTTAACATTCAGTTAAAAAATTCATATTGAAATTCATTATTTGGAATATATATGAAATATTTTTTCTTGAAATTCATTTAAAAATTTCTTATTGAAATTCATTATTTAGAATATATATATGAAATTTTCTTGAATTTTCTCTTGAAATTCAATTAAAAAATAATTCATATTTTTATTGAAATTCATTTAAAAAATTCAAATCGTAATTCTTCATTTATAATCTTGAAATTCATTTAAAAAATAATTCATATGTTTCTTAAAAATTTTCTTGAAATTTATTTAAAAGATTCAGATTGAAATTCATTATTTATAATATATCTGAAAGAACTTTTCCTGAAATTCATTTAAAATTTTCATATTGAAATTAATTATTTAAAATATATATGAAAGTTTCTTTAAATTTTTCATATTTTTCTTGAATTGTTTTAAAAATTTCATAATTAAATTGATTATTTAGAATATATATGAAAGTTTCTTGAAATCCATTTCATATATATATATATATATATATATATATATATATATATATATATATATATATAATTCATTGAAATTTTCCTGGAAATTCATTTCAAAATATTGATTATGAAAGTTTCTTGAAATTTTTCATGAAATTCATTTCAAAATATTGCTTTCATTATTTAAAATATATATGAAATTTACTCGAAATTCATTATTTAGAATATAAGTGAAAGTTTTTTGAATTTTTTTTTAAATTCATTTAAAATATAATTATATATGAAATTCATTAAAATTCATTATTTAGAATATATATGAAAGTTTCTTCAAATTTTTTAGAAATACATTTAGAAATAATTATATTTGAAGTTTAACAATTATATTGTTAAATGTATTTCTAAAAATAATTATATTGTTGAAGTTCATTTCAAAATATTGTTTCAAAAAAATTCTTGAAATTCGTTATTTAAAATATATATGAAAGTTTATTAACATTTTTCTCGAAATTAATTATTTAGAATATATATGAAATTTCTTGACATTTTTGTTTAAATTCATTTCAAAATATTGTTTTTGGAAGTCTCTTGAAATTCATTTAGAAATAATTATATATGAAATTCATTGAATTTTTTCTTGAAATTCAAATTTTTCTTCAAATTCAAAAATTTCAAAATATTATTTTTGAAATTCAATTTTTTCAAAATATTGTAATTCAAAATTTTTAAAATATTGTTTTTGAATTTCAAAATTTTCAAAATATTGTTTATGAAATTAGAAAATTTCAAAATATTTGTTCTGAAATTCATTTCAAAATATTCTTTCTGGAAATTTCTTGAAATTCATTCAAATTCATTTTTTTCTTGAAATTCAAAATTTTCAAAATCTTGTTTCTAAAATTCATTTCAAAATATTATTCCTGAAAATTTCTTGAAATTCATTGAAATTTTTCATGCAATTTATTTCAGAAAAATTCTTGGAATTTTCAATTCAATATTGTTGTGAAATAATATTTTGAAATTCATTTAAAAAATAATTATATATGAAATTTCATTCGTATTGAGTTGAAATAATATTTTGAAATTTATTTAAAAAAGAATTATATATGAATTTGCATTGAAATTTTTCTAGTTAAATAATATTTTGAAATTTTTTAAAAATAATTATATATGAAATTTGTTTGAAATTTTTCTTGAAATTCATAATTGTTCTTGAAATTTATAATCTCATATTAATTTTGATATGAAATAATATTTTAATATTTATTTAAAAAATAATTATATATGAAATTTAATTCAAATTTTTCTTTTCATATTGATGTGAAATAATATTTTGAAATTTTGAAAAAATAATTATATATGAAACTTTACTGAAAATTTTCTTGAAATTTCCATCTCAAATTTCCAATCTCATATTTATATTAATGTAAAATAATATTTTGAAATTCATTTAAAAAATGATTATATATGAAATTTAATATAAAGTTTTCTTTTGATATTGGGATGAAATAATATTTTGAAATTTTGAAAAATAATTATATATGCCTCGTATCCATATTGACAATGATGTGAAATTATATACTAAAATTTGAAAAAAAATATATATATGTCTCAATATTCTTTATTTTGAGACTAATGTGAAATAATATTTGAAATTTTGGAAAAATAATTATATATGAAGAAATTTCCAATCTTATTTTGAAATTAATTTTAAAAATAATTATATATTCATATTCATTTGAAGTTCATTTTAAAAATAATTGTATATGAAACTCATTCAAAGTTTTCAAGAAATTGTTTTCTTGAAATTTCTATGGATTTTTTATTGAAATTTCCAATCTCATATTCATATTGATGTGAAATAATATTTTGAAATTAATTTAAAAATTAATTATAATTTAAAAAATGATATAATTCATTGAAATTTTTAAAGAAATTTTTTTCTTGAAATTTCCAATCTCATATTCATATTGATGTGACATAATATTTTGAAATTCATTTAAAAAATAATTATATAGGAACAATTTCTTGAAATTTCATTGAAATGTTTCTTGAAATTTACAATTCCATCTGAAATCCATATTGATGTGAACTAATTTCCAATTCAAAATCAAATTCATATTGATGTGAAATAATATTTTGAAATTCATTTTAAAAATAATATTTTTAAATTCATATATAAAATATGAACAATTTCTTGAAATTTCGTTGAATTTTTACATGAAATTTTCAATCCAATCTGAAATTCATATTAATGTGACATAATATCTTGAAATTTCCAATCGAACCTGAAATTCATATTGATGTGAAATAATATTTTGAAATTCATTGAAAGTTTTCAAAAAAAAAAAATTCTTGAAATTCATTTAGAAAACAGTTTAGAAAAAAACAAATATTAACATATCAAATTAATTAAAAATAAATAAATACGAACATATGAAATTAATTAAAAAAAAAAACTCAAAAAAAAAAATTCATATTGATGTGAAATATATAAAATTAATTAAAAAAAAACAAATACGAACATACAAAATTAATTTAAAAAATCAAAGAAAATATATAAAATTAATTTAAAGATATAAAAATAAATTTAAAAAAGAACAAAAATACCATATAAACAAAATTTTATAAAACCGAAAACAAACATATAAAATTAAATTAAAAAATATATATATTAACATATAAAATTAATTTTAAAAAAACCCAAAAAAAAACAAATACGAACATATAACATTACTTAAACAAAAAAACAAAATACGAACATATAAAATTAATCTTAAAAAAAAAAACAAAATACCTACATATAAAATTAGTTAAAACAAAAAAACCGAAAATTCCATATTTAAAAAAGAAAGCCCAAAAAAATCAAATATGAGCATATAAAATTATTTTTAAAAACAAATACAAATATATAAAATTAATTTAAAAAATATAACAAACACATAAAATTAATTTGAAAGAAAAAAACCAAAAAAACAAATACGAACATATAAAACTAATTTAAAAAAAAAAAAAAACAAACAAAACAAGTATGAACATATAAAATTTATTTAAGAAAAAATATGAATATATTGAACTAGTTTTAAATGAAAAAACCAAATATGAACATATAAAATTAATTAAAAAAAAACAAATATCAAGATATAAAATTAATTAAAAAAATAAAAATAAAAAATTGATACTTAAAAAAACCAAAAAAAGGAAAAATACAAACATATAAATTAATCTAAAAAATAATACGAACATATAAAATTAATTTAAAAAAAATGCGAACATATAAAATTAATTAAAAAAAACAAATATGAACATATAAAATTAATTAAAAAAAAAACAAATACGAAGATATAAAATTAATTAAAAAAAAAAAAACAAATACAAACCTTTAAAATTAATTTTTTTAAAAACCAAAAAATTCATATTAAATATATATATATATATATATATATATATATATATATATGAACATAAAAAATTAATCTAAAAAAACCAAAAAATTCATATTTAAAAGAAAAAATATAAAATAAAAACCAAAAAATTCATATTCAAAAATAAAAATAAAAAATAAAAACCGAAAAATCATATTTAGGAAAAAGACCAAAAAAATCATAGTTATGTAAAATCACTCATTGAATATTATATATATATATATATATATATATATATATATATATATATATATATTTATATATATATATATATATATATATATATAATTAAATGATTGTTATCCCCAATTAATTAAAAAACAAAATATAAAACCAGTTAATTAAAAAATTAAAAAACTAAAAAGCTGCGACAACTGGCTTAAATGCTAACTAGTTGTTATGTCATTTTATTTTTAAAGAAACTATAACATTTATTTCTTTTGGTGTGTATATATCTATCTATCTATATATATAAATATATATATATATATATATATATATATATATATATATATATATATATATATTTGTCTGAATAATGCTAATTATATTTATAAAACATAATGGTACAAAACTGCCTCAGCTTCAGCGGTGGAAGCCTGAGAGCTGGGCTTGATAGCCATGATAAACAAAACTCTCGACTACCCTGAGTGGGAAACCAGTCCTTTAGAAATAAGTCTTGCCGCCCTTGCAAGGGAAACCGACAGATTGTCCATACAGTTTAACAAAAATAAACATACTAAAATTGCATTCAGCTCTTTCAGCAAAAGAGAGTTTAACTGAAAAACAAAAAATCTCCCAAGATGATTGAGTAGCAGTACTGATGAGGGCCGAGGGTCGCGAAGTTCACATGTCATGAGCTGGAGAAGGAGGTTCCTCCACAATCCTTGCACCAAAACTCATCGCCTCTACCATCATTTTGTTCAGTGGACGTGCTACCCTTGTTGACAACATCCACCTGCAGGTGTTCCTTGCTCTGGTCAGCACCTCAGAGTTCATCGCTTCATCCTTAGCTAGAGTGGGGTGAGGGAAAGGGGCAGGGGAGGGGATTGGGCTAACCGTTTCCAATTTGAGGGTAACTATAACAAAAGCAATGATGATGGGACTGTCAAGGGAGCATTCAAAGTGGAATTCCGCTCTTTGAAGGGATTGACGAAGGGGAAGATGAGTTGAGGCTTGGGAAACAGGGAAGAAGATGGGGAGAGGATCAGGATGCAAGGGAGTCTCGACGTGAGGAGGTGGGGAAGCCTAGGCAAAGTGCACATGCCCTGCTTGACGAGCTCTGCCTCTATGGCTACGAGTTTCTGGACAGTGACTCGAGGAGATGTCCTCGGAGGAGGAGTCGGAGCTAGTAGAATGCTAAGAGCGGGTCACACAACCCCTGCTGCTACCACGTTGACACCTCATTCTATGATGGAGCCGTGACATGGTGACAAAGGCAGGATGGAAAGGCTGCAGGAGAGGAGGGCAAGCAGGATGCAGAGGCATCAAGAAAGACCCGACCGACTGAGCACAGAACTGAGAATTTGAGCAGCAGAAAACACTTCGGGAAAAATGGTGACCCGACAACATCTCAAGTCAGCATAGAAGCATGCAACGACGCCCGGTTTGAGTGCGGGCACTTAGCTCAGCACGAGCAGGTAGGAAAGCACAGCACAGCGGGGGAGGAGAGTTGTAAGTGATGCAAGAACAGGTTGAACGACAATGGGAAAACGTCATACGATACCAAACGAGCAGAGCAAAGTGGTATAGAATCAGGGTGAAAATGATAATGGAATGCAGGTTAGTGGGATTAAATGCTGCATTAATGAAATTGTAGGTGGCCATATGGCCACCCCATGCGAGCTCCATCGGGAGTCGCCAAGGGACGAATGTCCCATCTCTCTTAAATGCCATCTGCATCTGGAATTCTTTTGAGAAATATTACTTGAGGAACTTGAATTAATTATTTTTTGTGAAAATAAAGTTTAGTTATGGAGAAGTGGTTCCATGAAAGTGAAAAATGGTAATGGTAAAAGTATTCCAAGAACTTAGAAGTAGTTGAACATAAAACAATTAATAGACAGTTACCTTTCCTCTGGGGATAAAAGTACATCCCAGTGAGGCAAAGGGGTTATTTTCTAGAACTAAGGGAGAGAGTGGAGAATTCTTGAGCTGGTAATGACCAGTGGAAGACACTCAGCATTCCCAAATCTTCCTGAAAGAAGAAGTACTAGACCAAGGGTCTTGAGGTACCTTTTAGTAATTCTATCAACCTACTGGGCTCAGTGTGGAGCATGGGGGAGCGGAAGAGGATGTTATCACCTCTCTCATGAGTCATGGTAGGGTGGATATCATCAACGAGTCTGGAAATAAGATAAGTACACATATTTCTGAAAAATAGAAGAGTTTTAAATTTAAATGTTTGGACAGATTTCTTCTGTGCTAGATTATTTAGATAAACTGCTTTATTATGGTATTATGCAGACAAAAATTTGTTAATTGGTAGTAACTGTTTCAGGAAAATATGAAATAAGGAATTTTACTTTGTGAATTTTGGTGGAATAATAAGATCTGTATTCTATGTAATTTCCTTCAGATGTATGGTAGAACAAGAATATGCATAATGATAAGTATTGGTTGTGTAATAAAATATTACACTGCAAAATTATAATCTGACAGTCAAGAGAATAGTACAGACAAAACTGAGTTAAATGCCAAACAAAAATTATTGATCGAGAGGTATGGACCCGGTAAACCGTATGCTCAGGGCCAAGATCGAAACCCCAGGCTCTGAGCATTTTGTTGATCGGAAATATTTTTATAAACACGGACAATGGATAGGACGGAAAAAATCCACCCTATAGATGGTCAAGAAATTCCTAAATAAAAGAAGAGTAGGAAGTAGAAAAAAATATGAAATAATGTGTAAACTCTAAAAGACTCAAAAAAATAGAGTGACATGCATATATCTATAAAGAATATTTCTCTTGTAAAAACTATTGAAGTAAAACAATGGGCTAGAACTACATTACAATAAGATATTGTAAATAATTTTACACGACCATTCATTTTAAAATATTCCTTCAACAGAAATGGAAATAGTACTATATATTATCCACATGTATATAAATATTCGAATTGTAATAAAATATCTTTTCAATGTTGTGTTTAAGACTGAAGCTTAAAACAGAAAATGAAGGGTTATCGTCAAAGATACAAGACCAAACTATCCATTGTAATGTTATACAATGTTTAATGTTGCCCTTTCTCATAAATAGGTCATACTGACTCTAAAAATGAACATGCACCCTTTAAATTTTACAGACCAAAGTCTCGACAAATATACAAGTATGCAACCAATACCTGTCAAGGAGACTCGAGATTACAAAGTAAACTAGAATATAGTGCGTTATTAAATTTAAAAAAAAATACTGTTATCAATAATTCTATGAGTCAAATATCCATGGAACCAATCCAAACATATAAATGCCAGAAACTTCGTAACATGTACTATGAGACTAAAAATACATGTTAAAGAAATCACCCAAGGGTTAGTTTAATCCTCGTAGCTCCAAAAAAAAGTGTACTCGTGTTTGTGTCTTGCAGTGTTAAGATAGAAGGGTTATCTAGGCCATAGAAACCATCTCTGATCAATAGGTTAAAACCCTAACTTCTCAAATAAGATACGAAGTTGAGGAGAACATATTTAAGAGTTTCACATATATGAACGAGTTGGATTGTGGCAATAGTGACAACTCCTACACCAAAAACACCAAGCAGAGAATTTCTCATAAAAAATACCAGAGAAAAATGGAAAAGAAAACTATGAGAGCATACCAGAGGAAGAACTGAAATGGGTAAACTTACCTATCGAGGTTGAGGTAGCTGTGAAAAAGCACTAGAGATGTGTGTAGCTACATTTCCAGTCACAGGAGCAACTAGACGAAACCTTCGAAGCCATGACTGCAGAGTCGAACTCATCCAAGGAGCAGAGACCCAAAATGTGACAGAATAACCGCTTAAGTCCTGAAAGGACCACGTGGAAACCCTTTATAGCACACAAAAAAACAGCGAAGAAGCCGAGTAAGCCTGAGATAACATACATGGTAGGATGTGAAGAAAACTCACCATGGTGGAGGTAACATAATCACCAATGTCGTGTGGAAGACCTGTAGAGTCGAACAGTTTGAGGTTACAAAATGGTTGCAGAGATGCAACGCTGTCTATCCAGCTCAAGAATGAAATAATAATTAGGTTTTGAGTAGGGTTCATTAACCTAAGTCAAGACCTGAAAACCCTCAGTCATAGATCAAGACCCCTAGAATCCAACGATGCATGATGAAACATGTGTCCTCCACATTTGCAATGATCACATGTATTATTCATAATAATTAAATCCTCAATTAAAGAATTGGATATGTGGTACCTATATAAATTATTGCTTAAATGATAAATAGTAACGTCAGTACTAAAAACATTTATGTGTGTCGTAGAGAAAAGTATAACCATAGTTATGTATCATTTAATCAAAGTTAATATATAAATATGGCGAGGGTAAATATCAGCTGGAGACACATCTACGTGGACATCGCATGTGACTAATGAAATTGAAATATGATATGGAAATGAAATTTATAATTATATGTTCGAAGATTGGTGTAATAACTTTTTTGGGGTGAAAAAACTCATTAATGGAATTTCTATACAAGGTAAAGACTTGGAACCTTAGAAATTAACATTCCAAATTTGTAAAGGTAAGTTTCTTTTTTTAGTTGTACTATCATGCATGTTACAAGTGGTATCAGAGCAGTGTCCATACGCTGGGACCTAAGGGTCACCTAACATGATAATTGTGTGTCTAAATGATGCACAACAAGGAAATAAAATTGTAGCAGAAGATATGAGGAGGGCATCATCACAGAAAACACCCCAAAATGCAGGGGAACCTACAGCCCAACCCCAAAAAGGAATGAACCCTGAAATGTGGATTCAGCTAAGCATAGATCATCACCAGTAGACTAGTAGACTACTGGAGGAACAAAAACACCAAACTAGTATCATGCTAAGCACTGTATAGAGTCTACATGAGGAAATGGTTTGGGTTAGGAGTGACAATGCGTGTTTTATGAAAGAGAAATAAAGGATACTAAAAATCCTTTCTTACAAGCAGAATCAAGGAGTGCTACAACCCAGTCCTGATATAGAAACACAATAAGAAAATGAACGGTAAGCTAAGGATCAAACCAATGACAGAATGTAAATAATCCATTCTTAGCGGAGTAACAAAAATAGAAACTATAATGAATATGGGTCTGGAGATGTGTCAAAACAACAGGAAATTAAGAAACAAAAAGTGGAGCTACAGCGTGAGTTTTGAAAAATAAATCCACCTACATTTGATGGATAAGTAGAGGAGGTGGATGAAGCATGGCCGATAAGTATGAACAAGTACTTCCAAGTCTATGAGTACAGTAGTAACGTTAAGGACAAATTGGCCATCTATTAGTTGAGGGAGAAGGCCACCCTGTGGTGGGAGGAAGTTAAGAATGTCTGCGTTATTGAAGATCATGATGTGACATGGGATACATTTCAACAATAATTCAAGGAAAAGTATCTTACATAACTGTCTGTTAACAAAAATTCTAGGGAATTCCATGATTTGAGGCTCGGACAAATGACAATGGATGAATACATAACCAAGTTTACTTCCCTGTTATGATATTTTCCTTTTTTAAGGGATGAAAAGGCTAAGGTTCAATGATTTTTAAGTATTTTTCCGACACACATGAAAGAACAAATTGATTTCGCAAATCCAAGGACGATGGACAAAGAAATTTAAAAAGAGATAATGTGTTACCAGCAGTACAAGGAAAACGAGAATTGGGAAAAAACTGGCAGCCAAGAAAAGGGTAGAAAGGAGGCTCAAATTTCAAGAGTTCAAGAACTAATAACTTTAAGAATTCTGCAAGGAATTCAGTGAGAAGACAGTTTGGGAGGAATGAACAAAGAACCTGTTGGCCTACGGAAGAGAAGCCCACAAAGGCTTCCAGCAAAATTGAACAAGGACAAAGCCATAAACCACCCCTACAGTGTTGGGGATATGGTGAGGCTCACTCTTATAAGAATTACCCACAGTGGGGAAGAAATGATACAGTAAAAAATCTACAAGAATGCTCTACTTTGGGGGAAGTAGCCCGAAACATACCTAGAATCAATGCATCCTTGGAGGACCGACAGGCAGATTAACAACCAACAATGGTAGAATAGGAAGGTAAGTTACTTTCATAGTCTTTTTCTATTATGGTTGACCCAGATGCAAGTTTAAGTTATATAAATCCAAATATAGTAGAAATTTGTAAATAACAAAGTCATAAATTCAAAAACCCCTGGCTGTTACAGCTAGCCATTGGAGAAAAAAGAAAATTTTGTGCCAAAATTCCAAAATGTACTTTGGAAATTGAAAATCAACAATTAAATGTAGATCAGAATGTGTTTCCTTTGGGATCCTACGATGTGCTAATGGGCGTGGATTGGTTGGAGAAACACTGGACACTGGTAGATTGTAAATAAAATATTATATATTACAGAATTTTAGATGGAACTTGTAAAGAGATACAAGGAATCAAGAAACCCCTACAACTGCATCCCATTACAGCCTCTCAAATGACTAAGTGTATCAGTAAAGGATGTTAGTTGTATGCAATCCAAGTGGGTTTTGATAATTCTAAGGAGAAGACTCCTATGATGTAGAAAATACCTATATTACAAGATTTCATGGATGTATTCCCAGATGATGTACCAGGATTACCCTCAAGAAGAGACATCGACTTTACTAATGAATTGATGTCAAGAGCATCACCAGTTTAAAGGGCACCATATCGAAGGATCGTACTGGAGCTAACCGAACTAAAAATGCAGTTGCAAGAATTTTTGGATAGAGGATATATTTGACCAATTGTGTCCCCTTGGGGAGTGCCAGTGTTTTTTGCTAAGAAAAAAGATAGAACCATGCGAATATGCATGTATTATAGACAACTCAACAAATTGACCATTAAAAATAAATATCCATTACCACAGATTGATGACCTGTATGACCAAGTGAAGGGGCCCACTTTATTCTCAGAGATAGACTTAAGATGTGGACATCACCAAATCTGAATTAAGGATGAGGATATATACAAGACTGATTTCTGTGCCTGATATGCGAATTACAAGTTTGTGGTTTTACCATTTGGTTTAATTAATACACCAACTGCATTTATGAAGCTGATGCATGGCATATTTCACGCCTTTCTAGACAGATTTGTTCTGATATTCATTGACGACATTTTAATTTATTAAAAAATCATGGAGGAGCACAAGGAACATTTAATTATAGTATTGGAGATGTTGCGGAAACATAAATTGTATGCCAAGTTCCAAAAATGTGATTTATTGAAAGAGTAGATCCAATATCTAGGCCATGCCATTTTTGTTGAGGGAATAGTGGTTGACCCAGAGAAGATTAAAATTATTACAGAATGGTGAGTACCCCAAAATTTTGCAGATATCTGATCCTTTATGTGGTTATATGGGTACTATGAATGGTTCGTTGAAGGATTCCCAAATATTTATTTTCCAATTACATCTTTGCAAAGAAAGGGAAACATATTTAGATGGACTACTAAGTGTAATAATAGTTTCTATAATTTGAAACATTTTCTAACCACAACCCTGATGTTGGGGGTAGTTGATTCCAATAAGGAATTTTAAGTCTTTACCAATGCTTGTAAAGAACGAGTTGGAACAATTCTTTCGAAATAAGGAAGAGTGGTTGCCTATGATTCAAGAAAACAAAAAGAGCATGAAAAACAATATTCAGCTTATGATTTGGAGCTGACAGCAGTAGTGCATGCACTCCGGGTATGGAGGCACTACTTGCTAGGAAAAAGGTTTGTGTTAAAAACTGACCACCACAGCTTAACCAACCACTTTAAGAAAGTTGATCTAAACTCTCATCAGGAAAGATGGAATGCCTTCTTAAGTGAGTTTGACATGGATATTCAATATGTAAAAGGTAAATAAAACCATGTGGTGGATGCCTTAAGCATAAAAATGCATTGTGTTTATGAACTATGTTATAACCTGATTTAATGTAAATTTTTAGATTAGATAAAAGAGGAAGTCGGGAAGGATCCTGAATATCATTTTTTATGGAAAAAAGTGAAGGAATCTAGGAGGAAAGAAAAACCTTTTAATACGGAGTTAGAAGGGGCCAATTTCTAACCTTTAAGGAGAGGATACAAACTCCAAATCGAATGGGTTTGAAGGAGGTGATCATGAATGAGTATCACCGTAGAAATTACTCAGGACACCTAGGATACCAGAAAATTCTAACAGCAATTAAAAAGGTCTATTTCTAGCCCAATATGTGAAGAAATATTGCATAATATTTGAAAAAATTCTTGGCGTGTCAACAAGTTAAGGTGGAGCATCAACATCCAAATGGATTGTTGCAACCTATACCAGTACTTGAGTGGAAATCATAAGTTATATCTCTAGAATTTATTACTGATTTACTAAGATAAAAAAGGCACAATGACTCCATTATGGTGGTGGTTGATATATTGAGCAAGGAAACATATTTCATACTGGTACAGTCTATGTATAATACTGTGCAAATAGCAGATATCTTTATGAGAGATACTTTTAGACTGCATGGCATTCAAAAGACGGTCATATCAGATAGAGATGTCAAGCTTACTTTAGAATTCTGGAAGACCTTATTTATAGGTTTTGGAACCCAAATAAACTTCAGCAATGCTTATCGTCCTCAGATGGATGGAAAAATGAAGTTGGTAAACCAAATCCTGGAGGATATGTTGTGCATATACATAATGCAGAAGCCAACGAAGTGGGAGGAATATTCTCACTTAGTAGAATTTTCATACAACAATGGATATCAAGAGGCTCTTAAGATGAGCCCCTTCAAAGCTCTGTATGGATGACAATGTCATACTCCCATCAATTGGAGCAGCCATGAAAGCAAGTTGATGCTTCGACCGGAGATGTTAGCTGAGATGGAATCAGAGGTAATAAATATCAAACAAATTCTTCAAGCCGCTCAAGATCAGTAGAACGTATATGCCGATAAGAAGAGGACTTATTGAGAATTTGAACTAGGTGACCATGTGCATGTAAGGATTAAACCCAAGAAGAGCACACTACGGTGGGCCTCCTGTGCCAGGTTAGCTCCCAGGTTCTGTGGACCCTTCCAGATTTTGGAGAGGGTTGGACCTCTGGGTAAGTTCCTTAGATCAAGAACCAAAGTTCACCACTCACAAATAGATCACAAATCAGTATACCAGTATAATCACATGGTTAAAACCCTCAAAGAGGGAAACAGTCCATGGCCTGAGCCAACGCAGCCACTTCAAGAAATTTATTAATGTAAAAGAAAAGTTACATATGTTTCTCTCATGAGCTCTTACTGGACAAATGACCCTCCATGCTCTTTAAATAGAGATCATGGACCAATCGGGTGCTAACCCACGGATCAAGTGTCATTAATACTGAGGAGAGAGATAACTGTCGGATCACTACAAATCATGACCATTGGATTATAAGTTACAAATTTACATGGTAAAGAAACACAGTTTACCTAAATCTACAGTAGACTAAGCTATTCTTAAATATTTCCTATGTGTCAGAATATCCTAACATCCCCCCTTAAGAACAACTTGGGATAGGATTGAAGGATTTACAAAGGTGACACAAAAGGAGCCTATTTCCTATGTGTCGAAATATCCCAAGATCCCCCCTTAAGAACAAATTGGGATAGGATTGAAGGATTTACAAAAGTGACACAATAGGAGAAGGAAGGAGGCATTAGAGCCTATCCCCTCTTAATGATAACTTTCCTGAACTCCAAGAATGGATCAAAGTTTGGTAAACTTCGCTTCTATCGGAGCCTTCATAAATATATCGGCTACTTGATCATTGGTTGGACAATACTGCACTATAAGAACATGATCATGAATGAGCTTTCTGATGAAGTGGATATGGAGTTCCATGTGTTTCATGCACTAATGCTGAATTGGATATTTACATAGCTGAATGACACTCTGATTATCACACCAAAGTGTAGTTGGATGCTGCTGATGAAGACCAATTCAGACAGATCGGATGAAGCCACATGGCTTCCCTGCTAGCTTCAATTGCACCACGATAGTCTGCTTCTACTGAAGAAATAGAGATGGCACTTTGTTTCTTACAAGACCAAGTAATAGGTCCTAAAACAAGGGTGAATACATATCCTGCAATAGACTTTCAATAATCAGGGTCACCAGCCCAATCACAATCAGTGAAACCAATCAACAATGGAGATGTGCCTGCAATATAATGAATCCCGAACTGAATTGTACCTCGAATATATTGAAGTATTATTTGAGCTACTTTCCAGTGACTTTCATGGGGTTGGTACATAAACCGAGGGACAAGACCACTAGCAAAGGAAAGGTCAGGACAGGTATGGGTTAGATACAAAAGTTTACCGACAAGTTGACAGTATAAGGTAGCATCAACTTCAGGAGTGGGACAAGTGACTGAAATCTTGAATCCAGAGAGAAAGGTAGAAGGGGCTAGCTTACAGTCTTCCATGTGAAATTGGTGTAGAATATCACAGGCATACTTGGACTGAGAAAGGGTAATTCCTTCCTTAGATTGCAAGAATTTCAAACCAAGGAAATAATGCAAGTGTCCTAAGTCTATCATTTTGAACTTCCTTTTGAGGCTAGACTTCACATGGTTTATATGGTTTGGATCACTACCAGTAAGGATAAGATCATCAAAATAAAGAACAAGGATGGTGAAGGACTTACCCACTTTCTTGGTGTGGATAGTGTTGTCAGAATGACACCTAGAAAAGCCATTATCTAATATAAATCTATTCGTTTTGGCATACCAAGCCCGAGGAGCGTGTTTGACACCATAGAGAGACTTCCTAAGGCGAAAACCAACGCTAGAGTCGTTTTGGATAAAGCCAGGGGGTTTTTCCATGTATATTTCTTCATGAAAATATCCATGTAAGAAGGTGGATTTAACATCCATTTGATGGACTTCCCATTTAAAAGAGGCATAAAGGGAAAGAACAAGGCAGATAGAATTCATTTTGGCAACAGGGGAGAAAGTTTCAGTATAGTAAATGCCCTCAACTTGTGATAATCCTTTAGCGACAAGACGAGCTTTATGTCTATCAACTTTTCCATCTGGTCCAAACTTGGTTTTGTAAATCTTCCTTTTGGAAAAGGAGCAAGATCCAAAATATCATTTTCCAATAAGGAACGATACTCTTCATTAATAGCTTCATTCCAATCTGGATGACCGGAGGCTTCTTCAAAGGTTTCTAGATCAGGATTTTCTGGAACTTAAGCCAATAAGGAAGAGGCTCTTTCGAACTGAGAACATGTACGTTGTTGATCGACAAGGTCACCTACAAGAGAACCTGATGCATCCTGAGTAGAGAGGACCCATCTTGGAAGCTGTGGAGTAAAAGGAATCATTTCAAGAGGTGGAGGAGGATTTTTATCCTCGCTTTCATCATCTGAACTAGAAGGAATGCTATTAAAAATAGAAGAGAGAGAGAGAGAGAGAGGTGGCACATATGCCGTATCAAGTTTGCAGGCCAAAGGTGGCACACCCACCAAACTAAGCTCGTAGACCGATATATTTTCATCACATTTTACATCTCTTCTAATGATTATATTTTTTGATTTTGGTTGAAGAAGTCTATAACGTTTGAAGGCTTCAGAATATGCAACAAAAATGCATTTTTCACTCTTAGGTTCTAATGCTTTATGTTTTCCATCTGGAATATGGGCCCAAGCATCACATCCAAAAACATGAAAGTGGCTTACATCAGGTTTGATTGAGCTCCAAGCTTCTTCTGGAGTTAGATTCTTTGAAACCTTAGTAGGAGTGCGATTTACTATGTAATTTTCACATTTAATTTCTTCTTCCCAAAAATTGAGACTATGTCCTTTAGATTGAAGCATACAATTAGCCATTTCTTTTAAGGTGTGATTCTTCCTTTCCGCTACACCATTTTCTTGTGGCGTATATGTAACAGTATGTTGCAATTGAATGCCATGCTCAGTGTAAAAGCTGATAAATTTTTTGTTAACATATTCTCATCCTTTTTTTTATCTTAACTTAAGAAGTGGATGTCCAGATTGTTTCTCAACAAAGGCCTTAAAGGTCAAGAACATGTTAAAAAAATCACTCTTGAGTTTTAAGAAGTATACCCAAGTACGTCTGGAAAAATCATCAATGAAAGTTAAGAAATACTTGCAACCAGAGAAAGAAACAATAGGAAGTGGACCACATAGATCACTGTGCATAAGGTGCAAAGGGGTTGAAGCGTGCTAAGAGGCACATTTGTCAAAACTATGCCGATGATGTTTTCCAAGTACACATCTAAAGAAAACACCATCTCAGCAAGATACCATGGGAAGACCCATCACCATATTTTCCTTGCATAGAGTTTGAATGGAGCGATAGTTTAAGTGACCGAATTGCTCATGCCAAATTTTTCTCACATCATCATTATGAGCAAAAAAAATGCAGGGAATACATGATGACCCAAATTTGTCAAACTTATACAACCTTGTGGAATCATTAGCAATGCCAGTAGCTAAAATATGTCTAGGACATTTGAGGTTTTTGCTTACAACATCATGAGGTGAGAATTCTACTATCTTCCCTTCACCTGAATGATCTATTTGATAAACATATAGAAGGTTGCATGACAAGGTAGGAACATATAGTATATCATTAAACTGACCATTATCTAGATGAATGGTTCCAGATCTTACAACACTAAGAGATCTATCATGGCCAACATAAATATGTTTTGTGTTACAATCATTTAAAGAATAAAACATGGCTTTATTTTTGGCCATCTGGTAAGAAGCTCCAGAATCAATGAACCACCCATGAGAATGAGAAGAAGAAGATGTACTTAATGCATAACCAGATCTTGATGCTTGACAACCACAAGAAGAAAGTGCCATTCCTGAAGATGAAGGTGAAGATTGCTCCAAATTGATGTTGTGCTTCTTCATTGCTGCTTCTAAGGCTTCCATATTCTTAAAACAATTAGAGTCTATATGGCCATTACGATTTCAAAATTTTCAATTTCTATCTATCTTCTTTCCTTTGTTTTTATATGCATTATCATTTTGGTGAGTTTCTTTTTCAGTTTGTGGCTGAAATTGCTTAGGACCTTTGTTTGGTTTCAGACCATACTTTTTAGGATACTACTTCTTGGGATTCTTTTGATATGATTGTTGTTGGGTTGCTAAGGCTTTCTTATAAGTGTTTCCAGAAGTGATAAGACTAAGGTGTGAGAGTTTTTCTTGTTCTCTTATCAAAGAATCACAAAAGGCATAAAAATATGGGTTCTTGTAGGTGGTTCATAAAGAAATGATGGCTTCTCTAGTGGAATGGAAGGTGGAAACAAATACAGAGTATGCAGGGCCAAGCATAGCAATAATTCAATAGATGAGGCTACCATATTCCTTTTTGACCTTACAACCTTCTAAAAGAACTCTAAGGGTCTTGAATTTGGACAAAAACTCTTCAATAGAGGAGAAATTATTAGGATCCCAAGTAAGCAACTTATTTTCAAGCTGATGGGCCCTGATTTGATTTTGAATTCCAAAGACAATATTTAGCTTGTCTAGGGATTCATAAGAGGTGTCAATGTCAAGGATATGAAATCGACTATCTTGAGCAATGGACATTCCTATCAACCCTTGTGCTTGATCTTGTTTATTTTCCCATTTAGCAACTTTATCATCATTAGAAGGTTTAGTTTCTAGCCCTGTGGCTATTCTATAAAGCCCTTTACTTCTAAGTATATCTACCATGTGAGGTATCCATTGGAGATAATTGGTGCTATTAAGAATAATCGGGCATGCACTTTCCATTTTTTTAAGAACTGAAGCTGAGAAAAGCTGAAACTAATTGCTCCAATGGAAATACTTCGAAAAATTAGGCTGATTAAAAAAAGACGGCTCGAAAAATGGCTTCCAGATGAAGAAGTTATGCGTTTTTGAAAAAACAAGTTGTAGATGCCGAATAGTTACGGGAACAGTTTGAAATTTGGTGAAAAAAAAAATATCATCCCTTTAACAAAAAAATTTTACAAAAAGAAGCTTGAAAAAGAGAGTTGAACCCAAGGCCTCTATTCTCATAAAAAAATTCCTAAACAAGTGAGATAGTAAAAATATTCTGTAAATGTTTGAAAGGAGGAAGGGTTTTTTTTTTTTAACTCTTGGTTGTGCGTGCCTTTTTCTGCACAAAAAAACACAAAAATCCAAGCAAAAAAAAAACAAAATGCAAGCCTTATAGTAGATTGTTAGATTTTCGGTTATATTTTTAGTTAGTCATACCAACAACTACTATTTTTTCACTATTTCTGATTTCCCGAGATCGTACAAAGATGTAGGGAAAGACCATACGTATCGAAAAAGAAAATCCCTTCCTCATGTTTCTCATTTGCCGAGATCACATGCAGCACAGAGAAAAGAGCATACATAGAGAAGAGGTTATAGAACTGGAAAATAAATAAAACCAAAAAACCAAAAATAAACAAAGGGAACCGAAATAATAAGAAATATTAACAAATATAACTGCAAAATAGAGAGTTTATACCTCCAGATCTAAACTGTCATAACTTGGGCAGCTGGAAACCTTTTCGCATGAAACGGAAGGTGTTCCTCACTGTAAAAGACACTCTAGAAACAAAAGAGTAGTTAGCCAAGCCCAAAAATGTTCAAAAATAGTAGATCTACAAAATGGCATGCAGTCAAACCAGCTTCAGGTTTTGATCGATAATGGATGCAGCCCTCAAAATAGCTCTGATACCATGTAGGAATTGACAGGGTAAGTTCCTTAGATAAATAAACAAATTTAACCACTCACAAATAGATCACAAATCAGTACACCAGTATAATCACGTGGTTAAAACCCTTGAAGCGAGAAACAGTCCATGGCCTAAGCCAACGCGGCCACTTCAGTAAATTTATTAATATAAAAGAAAAGTTACATATGTTTTTCTCATAAACAGTTACCGGACAAATGACCCTCTATGCTCTTTAAATAGAGATCATGGACCAATCAGGTGTTAATCCACTGATCAAGAGTAGTTAATACTGAGGAGAGAGATAACTGTCAGATCACTACAAATCGTGACCGTCAGATTATAAGTTACAAATGTACATGGTAAAGAAGCACACTTTGCCTAACTCTACACTAGACTAAGTTATTCTTAACTATTTTCTATGTATCAGAATATCCTAACATACCCAGCCATATTCGGTTGCACATTGTGTTCCATGTATCCTTAAGAAAATGATACATACATGATCCAAAGCACGTAATCCATTGGCAAAGAATTTAGGCAGGTTAAGATTAAAAATACTATTTTGAAATAGTAAATTTTATGAGTTCTTAACTCAAAGCTTTGCTGAATGCAGGTTGATCCGGACGGTGAATTTTTGGTCAAAACTCAGCGTATACTCAATCAGAGAGAAATCATGCTCTGGAGGCGAGCCATCACCTAGGTCAAAGTGCGGTGGAAGCACTTCAACTCAGACAAGGCCACCTGGGAAGATGAAGGTTTTGTTCGTGAGGCTTATCCATAATTGTTTGTTGAGTTGGTGTGAAACACTGAGTATGATGTTTACTTCCACGGGGGGAAGTTGTGATAATTGGCTTAAATGCTAACTAGTTGTTATGTAATTTTATTTTTAAGGAAACTAAAACATTTATTTCTTTCTAGAAAGATTACTTGAGGAACTTGAATTAATTATGTTTTGTGAAAATAAATTTTAGCTATGGAAAAGTGGTTCCATAAAAGTGAAAAAGGTTGATGGTAAAAGTATTCAAAGAACTGAGAAGTAGTTGAATAGAAAACAATTAACATATAGTTACCTTTCCTCTAGGGATAAAGGTACATCCCAGTGAGTTAAATGGGTTATTTTTTGGAACTATGGAAGGGAGAGAGTGGAGAATTCCTGAGCTGGTAGTGACTAGTGGAAGACACTTAGCATTCCCAAATCTTCTTGAAAGAAGAAGAAGTATTGGACCAAGGGTCTTGAGGTATCTTCTGGTAATTCTATCAACTTGCTGGGCTCAGTGTGGATCATGGGGGGAGAAGAGGATGTTATCACCTCTCTCATGGTAGGGTGGATATCATCAGTGAGTCTAGAAATAACATAAGTACACAGACTTCCGAAAAATAGAAGAGCTATAAATTTAAATGTTTGGACAGATTAATTTTTTGTTGGAAAATTTAGATAGACTGCTTTATTATGTTATTATGTAGACAAAACTTTGTTAATTAGTAGTAAATATTTTAGGAAAATGTGAAATGAGGAATTTTACTTTGTGAAGTTTGGTGGAATAATAAAATCCGTATTCTGTGTAATTTCCTTTAGATGTATGGTAGAACAAGAATATGCATAATAGTAAGTATAGGCTATGTAATGAAAGCTTACACTGCAAACTTTTAGTCTGGAAGTCAAGAGAATAGTATAGGAAAAGCTAAGTTAAACGCCGAAAAAAAAGTATTGAGCAAGAGGTATGGACCCGGTAAACCATATGCTCAGGGCCAACATCGAAACCCCAGGATCTGAGTAGGTTGTTGACCGGAAATACTTTATATATATGGACAGTGGATAGGAGGGAAAAACTCCACCTTGTAGATGGTCCGGACATCCCTAAATAAAATAAGAATATGAAAAGAAACAGAGATCAAATAATGTGTAAACTCTAAAAGACCTAGAAAACATAATGACATGCATATATCTATAAAGAAGATTTCTCGTGTAAAAATTACTAAATTAAAAAAATGGGCTAGAACTATGTTACAATAAGATATTGTAAATCATTCTACATGACCATTTATTCGAAAATATTCCCTCAATAGAAAAGGAAATAGTACTGTATATTATGCATATGTATATAAATATTTGAATTGTAAAAAAATATCTTTTCAATGTTGCGGGAAAGATTGAAGCTTAAAATGAAAACTGAAGGGTTATTGTTAAAGATAGAAGACCAAACTATCCACTATAATGTTATACAATGTTTAATCTTGCCCTTTCTCATAAATAGGTCATACCGACTCAAAAAATGGACATGAAACCTTTAAATATTAGAGACTAGAGTCTCGACAAATATACAAGTATTTAACCAATACCTCTTAAGGAGACTTGAGATTACAAAGTAAACTATAGGATAGTGCTTCATTAAATTAACGAAAAAATATTTCTCTCGAGAATTCTATATGTCAAATAGCCATGGAACTAAGCTGAACATATAAATGCTGGAAAACTTGTAAGAACTCCTGTGAGACTCAAAATACCTGTTAAACAAATCACTCGAGGGTCAGTTTAATCCTCACAGATCCAAGGCAAAGTGTACCCGCGTTTGTACCTTGCAGTGTTAAGACTGAAGGGTTACCTGTGCCATAGCATGCATCTCTGATCAGTAGGTTAAATACTAACTTCCCAAACAAGATATGGAGACGAGGATAACATATTTAAGAGTTTCACATACCTGAATGAGTTGCCTCGCAAAAACGGTGGAAACTTCTGCACCAAAAGCATCGAGCAAAGACTTTCTCATAAAAAATACTAGAGAAAAATGGAAAATAAAACTATGAGAGCAGATTGGAGGAAGAATTGTAATGGGTAAACTTAATTTTTGAGGTTGAGGTAGTTGTGACCGAGCAATAGATACGTGGGTAGCTACATTTCCAGTGACATGAGAAAATGGATGAAACCTTCGAAGCCATGACTGAAAATATGGACTCAGCCAAGGAGCAGAGTCCCAAAATGTGACAGAGTAATTGGTTAAGTCCTAAAAGGGCCACGCGGAAACCCTTTATAACACACAAAATAGAGACAAAGAGGACCGAGTAAGCTTGCGATAAACTAAATGGGAGGTTGTGATGAAAAATCACCACGGTGGAGGTAACATAATCGCCAGAGCCAAGTGGAAGACCTGCAGAGACGAACAGTTAGAGGTTGCAGAATGGTTGCAGAGATGCAATGCCGTGGAGGCAGCTTGAGAATGAAAGAATGGTTAGGGTTTTGGTAGGGGTCATTAACCTAAGCCAAGACTCGGAAACCCTTAGCCATAGATCAAGACCCCTAGAATATAACAACGCAAGATAAAATAGGTGTCCTCCACATTTGCGATGATCACATGCAGTATTCATAATAATTAAATCCTCAATTAAAGAATGGTATATGTGGTACATATCTAAATTATGAGGGTAAATACGAGTTGGAGACACGTATACATGGACAATGCATGTGACTAATGAAATTGAAGTATGATATGGTAATGAAATATATAATTATATGTTTGAATATTGGTGTAATAACTTTTGTAGGGTGAAAAAACTCATTAATGGAATTTATATACAACTTAAAGACTTGGAATCTTAGAAATTAACATTCTTGATTTGTAAAGGTAAATTTTTTTTACAAAACATTCCTGGTTTGTAATGGACGTTACAAAACGGAAAAAAAAAACATTCCTAATTTGTAATGGACATTACAAAATGGAAAAAAACACACACACACACAAAATAAAATCGTGACCCCGCCTCACAACTCACACCCTCACTGCCACGCACAATCACACAACATACACACAACATAAAAACGTAACCCCCCCTCACAACTCAATTGCTCACTGCCACTCAAAATCACACAACATACAAACAATATAAAAACATAACCCTCCGCCAACCACCCCCCCCCGCCTACCCACAACTCACTCCTTCACTTGAACTCAGAGCCACACAACATAAAAACGTAACAACCCCCCCCCCCCCCCCCTCCCCCCCACACTCACAACTTACTCCCTCACTTCACACAACTTTCGTACTCCCTTACTTCGACTCACAACTCACACACTTTCGTATATAAATGCTACTTCGCCACTCACGACTCTCAACAAACATAATTTTAAACTCCACGTCTCACAACTTACGAAAAAATGATATACAAATCCCTAGTGAACTTAGGGAAAATAATATAATACATAAATCCAAGTCTTAGTCTACACAATAAATCATTTCAAAACATGCAAAAAAGCAGATGCAAAAACCCACAGTTGATGTTTCCATGTCATTTCAATTTGATGTTAATACTTTGGATTCTGTAAAGATTTAAGGAGTATAATATGTTTTAAACTATCAATTATCCCAAAAAGGTGCAAAAGAGGCCGATAAAGTTGTTAAATAGAAAGGAATGTTCTTTGGTTTTCTAAATAATAATTGATAAAAAAGGTGCAACAAGAGGGCGATAGAGTTGTTAAATTGAAAAAAATGTTCTTTGGTTTCCTAAATAATAATCGATATATTTTAATAGAAGTTTTTTAGTTTCTATTAAATTTAACTGACCATAATTCAATTTAATTGAATTAAATTGTTACAACTCAAATTAACTCAAGCTAGGCTACTAAAATTTAGGATTTAACTGAATTAAATTGTTAGAACTCAAGTTAACTCAACTTAGGCTCCTAAAATTTAGGAATCATCGTACACAACACAAGTTCTTACTCTAACTCGAATTAACTAATCTAACTAAGAGAAAATAACTCATTTTAATTTTAAACGTTGTATGCTGACATGGAATTTCGATTTTCCTCCTAATTTAATCAAAGGAAAAATTAAATTAGGAATTTCTTGTTTCATTTTCAGCAAACATACACAACCGTGACCTTGGCTTCATCAATGATAGGGTACAAATGTTTCAATGAACTAGATCATTTAGATAGTGATAAGGAAGAAACCAATCTTGCGAATTTCGATTTTCCTCCTAATTTAATCAAAGGAAAAATTAAATTAGGAATTTCTTGTTTCATTTTCAGCAAACATACACAACCACGACCTTCACTTCATCAATGATAGGGTAGAAATGTTTCAATGAACTAGATCACTTAGATAGTGATAAGGAAGCAACCAATCTTGCGAACCCCCCCAGAACTAGAATTGTCTCAAGGAAATGTATGATTGTGTCCTTTACACCTATACCTAACAAATACTCATAATGAATTGATATTCGTAAGAAAAAATAAAAAATAAAAAAATAAAACCTTCAGAAAAACCAATGATTGTTCCTAGGCTCAATGAAAAAGATAGTAGTAAATGTATTGGCATTGCCAATTTTAAGTTAACTTGTGTTTTGAGTTAGTCTTTTTTTGGATTCTCTAGGGACCAATCAATCCAAATTCCTTATTTTTCATGTAATCTCAGGCTAGCTCTTTTTTTGATATTAGATTTGGTTGGGTTTCCCCTAGGAATAATCGATCCGATTTGTTAGTTGTCTTATAATTAGTTGTTATAAAGACAATAAAATTTTTAATTAAAAAAGTTTACAATATTAATAGTTATAATAGATAATACAATTCTTAAATAAAAAAATTTACTTAATAGTGATAATATTTTTAATTTGTTATGGTATGAGAATGAAAGAAAGAAAATTTATTTTACTATAAAAATTACTCATCATAGACTACTTGAGATTTTAGTAATATTATTATTATAAATTTTAAAAAAATAATAAGAAGAAAAATAAATATTTTAGAATTGTAAATTTTTAAATTTGACTTTATTATTTTTGTGTAACAAATATATGTAATATAAACATGTTTCACTCATTGTTGGATGGAAAAATGCTACTTTTATCAAAATTATGTTGCATGTTATTCTCTTCTAAAAACCATTTGACAATCTAATTGGCCCATTAAAAGTTATGATTGTTATATATATAACATATTAACAAGTTATTGAGTCGAGTTAAATAAAATAGTTCTTAAATCACAAATTTTCAATTTCTTTCCATTAAATTTAAAATTGTGATTTAATAGACATCAAATATCATTACATTAATAACCCTTGGCCTCATGAATTTTGAAATAAATACCTTTATTTTTTTTGTAACCTCTGAATAAAGAACCAAAACTAAAACCTTTCCTAAATATTAAACCTTCAATGTTGCGTGAAAACTGGTCAATGTCGAAACTCATGTCGTACTTGTAGGAAGAAGAAAAAAGAAATACTAAAACATATAAATAAAGGGAATAGAGAGTGTGTTTAGCGATGGATGCCCAACGATGATGATGCAAAGGAAAACAAGAAGATTCATGAGGAAATAAAATTTCTTGCTTCATTTCCATGCAAACTAATGACATGTAAAATATCATCCGAGGTCTAGTGAATAGATGTTAGAGTGTCATTGTCCCGAGGTGCTTAGAAGGTATGTTATCGACTCAAGGTGTATTAATGAGTCTATAGCGTTGGAAATATTGGTTTTCATACTCTCATTTATTTTCTAGAGTGTTTATGATGTAAATGTATCCGTATTCACATTTCAATATTGTTTGATGAGGTAATTAATATTTGTGGAGCTATAACTCTATTAATGCAGCAGGGCAGTATATGGTATCCATTAAATTTTGTATTTGGTTAAATCCAAGGAGTGGAATATACTCCCCCAGTACATTAATAGGGATATAGCTCCATAATATTGATAGCCATTTGATGAAGAGAGGGATTCCATGGCTAAAGCTATGTGTTTTCTCGAACTTCTTTGATCTCAAGTGAACATCGCTACGGGTCTATGTAATGAAGAAACATAGAATGAAACTGATAATGATGAAGGGATATGACAAGCTTTCGACTTTTCTTTAATAGATGGAAACGAAGTCTTGTTTTTTCGTGAAAATCCAATAACACATTTTCGGTTTAAATAAGTATTTTCAAATGTCTTGGCATCACACAATTTGAATAATATTATAAAATTTAAAATTTAAATTAATCGTTTCAAACTTTTTTAATTAACACAAATTTTTTGAAAAGTTTCGGGGTTACAAATAATCGAATTTAATATTGATATAAATATAATGCAACACTTTCTTTGTCTTATATTTGTTTTGGTTTTTGTTTTTTTTTTTAAATTTTTTTATTTTATGGAAAAGTATATAAAGGTATAAAATAGTGTTTTTGGGTGGTGTTATTTTATATGTTGAATGAAAGAATGATTGACCCAAGATTGTGTGAAACTTTATTGAACTTAGATATTATGACGATTGTTAAATAATTATAGAATTTTATGTAAAATAGCATAATCGCTTTATTTATTGGAACATAGATGGAAAATTTGCAACCAAAGATTTAATTATTGATATGGATATTGACGTTCGTAGGTAGATGTAGACATTTTATTAATCCTTCACAACTAACATATTTAATTATGGATAGAATTTTATGTAAAAAAGTATAATCGCTTTATTTATAGGAACATAGATGGAAAATTTGAAACCAATGATTTAATTATTGACATGGACATTGAAATTCTTAGGTAGATGTAGACATTTTATTAATCCTTCACAACTAGCATATTTTTCTTTTGCAATAGTTTGACGTTTGAGAACTTGCATATTTGTTTACTAGACATATATTTACCTAGACATATTGACTTGGATATTTTTCTCGTCAAAATCCTTCAACTTATATTGAATTATCAATGGCATTGCGCTCTTTGAACATGTTTATTTTTATTATTTACCATGTTTGAATATCTAATTATTTATTATTAATGTGTGAAACTCTTTCTATATAATTAAGCTATAATTAAACTAAGAGGAAGGGAATAACTACTATGTAGCACTTGTTGTTTTTCAATCTAAATCCATGCATTTTTCTAGTTTATCACACTAATATATATGTGTGTGTGTGTGGGGGGGGGGGGGCGGGGGGGCGCGTGTGTGCACACTTATTGAATCTATGTTGATTCAAATGGGTTCAACCTTCAACCCACCATATGACTAGATGTTCCCAGGCCTTGACAAAGGTAGCCCCTTGGACTTGGCCTTTTTCTTCATGTGACCAAGCCATAAAAGTAGAAGAATACTTAGAATTTTTGTTCATGTGACCAAGCCATAGAAGAAGAAGAACAATAACAAGAAGAAGTTATTTTAAAGTCCAGGAGGCTAACGATAACCTATGGGACATATTGCTTCTTTATCAGGCTCTTGTATTCAACCCTTTTCCTATGAAGTTTCACAATAAAATCTCCCAAATTCTCGACAAACCCTTTCCTGAATAGATTATACCAAGAGCTAGCTGCCAAAATATCTGCATAACTTTCCCTACATTCTTTGGAGGCCTCACATTCTAAAATGAAATTCTTTTCTGTTTCCACTTTTCCGGAAGAGAAAAAAATACATACTCTTTCCTTCCACACTTACTTTTGCCTTTTCCAGCGCCCTGTTTCACAATGGAGCTCATGAGAATTAGTCCTTAATTGAGAAATAATAATTTTGGCTCTCTAAGAAATATTGGCCCCTATGTATGCTTTTTGTTGATTATGGTAAATGGATATATCATTATAGATTAATGATATTATCTCTTATAGCTTTAGAAACTAATGAAACCATACACTCAAAATCTTAAATTCAAAATATCAACAACCTGTAATCAAGGTTCAAAATTAACAAAATACCATAAAGATTGAATTTTTTAGTGAGTGTGAGAGGTTTGATCATCATTTCATTTTTTTTGGTTCCAACATCTTGAAGATCACATCTTCCGGCTATTAAGCATCTACTCCATACAATGGTAAGCAACATGAATTTCAAGCTTGCGAGTAAGCCCAGACTAAATAGATTCTGTGATTGAGAATTCTCATTGGATGAAACAATTCCACACTAACACAACTGAATATAATAAAATTAAAGTGCGAATTGTCAATGTCTATGGAACTCAAAATTCAACATTAACACAAGATGTATAATGTTTACTATTCGATATTTTAAAATAAAATATGAGAAATTAACATAGAATTTGTATGCATCTCCTAAAACATGACTGGAAGTTTCAACCTCACACGAGTATCAAAACAATGCAGTTCCAGAGAAACATTAGGGTTGAACAAATTTAATTTATCCCATTTTACAACCTACAGGCTTACCTTTTGACCATAACTGAATCATAAATAATGGACCATCTCCAATGAAATTACTTGTAAATAAAAATTGCTAATCAGATTAAACATGGCATGTAATAAAATGATAAAAGGGATAATTTGGTGATAAACTGTTCTTAAGCCTATAATAATTGGGTAACTAGTTCTTTATAAAATTTTAGCAGTAATGACAGTATTCATTGTACTAGCATTACAAATGGTTGATGCATGGTTTGTCGGAATCCTGAAACTGTTAAGAACGTTCTATGGAACTGCAAGGTTGTCGAAGCCTTCTTGATATGGCTTGTTGCAGAGTACAATATTCTCTTTGTTGCTCCTCTTTATTAAAAAGAGGTTCTTTTAGGTCACAAATGGGTAATCTCCAGGAATCTAGACCATGTGGAACCAGATCAGACTGAAAACAAATCTTCTTCTTATGGAAAAAACGGTGTGGAACAACCTTTTAATCTAGTCCATCTGGGAAAATTTTCAATTAATAGATTGTAATTGGCTATGCAGAGCTCTACTATGATCTACATATTTAGGGATACTATAGATTCCCTTGAGATCAGAGACAAACTGGACATGCTAGCTCTCCTTGCTTATGTAGGGAGGGTGAACCTAGTTTGTGATTGTATTTTGGCTTCATAATGTATAATTATTGATGTGCATTTTTATTGTTCTCTGGTGAGATATCAAATTTATTTTTCACAAAATAACTAATAGAAGGCTAGAGAGTGTGACCATACCTATTTGGATTCCCCTTAATATTGAAATTCTCTTAATGAATTGCAAGCTCTATAGATATAACATCATTGCAGTCTTTAGGTCCCATGTCAAGAGTCATCATGGCCTACGGGCACCAAAGTAAGCATTAGACTAAGGGAATTGAAAATAATAACAAAAAATATATGTTCTTGATAGAAACTTTTAAAGGAAAGAAGCCTATTTCAGGACTATGCTAACAAAGAACCATCTATATAAAGGGAAATATTACTGTGTCTAATCTGAAAGATAGTGTGACATAGTGTGACATACAGTGAATGGAGCTGCCCCATACCTCCACTTGGAAAATGTATGAATCATGTTTGTGACGGTAGCCATGAAACCATTCAGTGAATGCATGAAAAGATAGAATGTTAGTTGACCTAGATTTTGCATGAAAAAATCATCAACTTGTTCAAAGGTACATATTACTCTGAAACTCGAGATTAGCTTCCCAGCTTATTAGGTCACTAAATATTAAACACATCTGAATGGCCCATGTAATTAAAATGGTAAAATTAACTTACAAATGAATATTTGAAATGAAAATTAGATGGTAAAGAACCATGGTCTTGATAACACAAGAAATGACACACACTTTCCAATTTCTTAGCCGTGTAATTTCAAGTCTTCTACAAAACAGAACACTCATTAAGGTCAAGATAATTTTGCTAGAATATCATACAAGAATCTAGATTTGTTAAATTCTACAGAAACTTGTTTGGTTAAAAAAAAAGGGAAACAAATCTGAAATGGAAACCATGGTAAAATATCAAGCTCTTAAAAATATTACAAGCCTAGAGCCCTAGACTACTGGTTTGCATCAAACATACATTATTCCAGTTCTTAACCGATAAATGAAATCCCACTTAGATAATCACAGTATTCCACTTTGTCAAGTTTTTACAAGGTAAGAGAGAACATAAAACCTTCCACTTGTCTAGCTCGTTCTCCACTAGTTTTGCCACAATTTTTTCAATTTCTATCCGAGTATCCAGAAAAAAGGACAATTTTAGTCTTTGTACGTAACGAAATGACTCTAACAACACTCTTAATTTGATACAGAAATCTGAGGAAGCAATTGAAATATGTTGATGAATGTCTTCTCCTAGACTCATACGAACTTTAAAATCATATCTTGCAATATCAACTATATATAAAAATTGATGATACTTCAAGAAAAATCAATTTTTGAAATCAATCCCCAATTACAGATACACTCTGAAACTTGCATTGAAGTTTCCTACGAAAAGTTGTAGATGTCTAACTTAGAAAATATGTTGACGGGGTAATGCCATACATATTTTTATTGGAACTGTAAATAATATCAAGCATTTGGCTTTAATTGAAACTATATTTCCAATAACATTAAATATAACAAATATCTTATCCTCCTTTACAAGCCAAATGCTTGAATTTAAACATGATAATGAGAAATGAGAATGTCTCAAAATGTTAAAATGCAAGATGAAATATAGATAGGTTTGATTCCTTGAAGGATTTGAGGGGAATTAACTAAAATGGGTTCTCTCTAGAAGAATTTTGGTATTGTCTCTTATTATCATACTACTGAAACTAAAAATCAATAATATCAGGTTCTATGAAATAACAAAAAGTTAACAAAATAATGGTACATAAATTTGGCAAGGAATTCAATACCTCTATCTCCATCTCCTCGAGAATATACTTTTGCAAAAGTTGTCATCACCTCTATAAAGAATTTTGAATGGTAGATACTAACATAAATAAACAATTCAGAAAATTCCAGTTACCTTCTTTTGGATAAAATGTGGAAGAGATTTCTGCAAAGCAAATGACAATGTTGAAAGTAATGATGGACATTTTTTAGTGCTTATGCTTTCTTTTTGTATGCCCTTTATTTCCTATAAAAATAAAGAAATTTTGAGAATCACTACACTGTAATTATATGGAAACTACAAGGAAATTTATGGGTTAAGTCGAATAGCCACAATATTTTCAATGAGGCCTTTCGATAGTATAATGACACCATGATACTTACCTGCAATGTCATGATGGCAAGGCATGTTAAAATATTAAGGTCATAGGAATCAACTTCGATGCCTCCAGTAGCACCAAGTAATGTTGTATATTGTGATGGTTATAGTCAATGTTCTTTATTGAATACAGATTACAAGCCTTCAATATTTTCTATAAAGACCGAGTGGAAAAATCTGAAAAACTCATCGAATTTGAAGTCGAATGGACAACTGGTTGACGGACCAGGATTTGAACTATTGCAAAATGAGCAATAAGGATTTCGTCTCTTTGCTGCAGCATGGTAAATTTAAATATATGATGAATAATTCAATTTAATGGAAACTCTCAATGCTTCCATGGAAGAAGCCCGAGTTGGCCCTTCTGCTGAGTCCTCTATGGAGCAATTCAGGGGAGTGTAGTTGCTCCATCTCTGAAAATTCTACAGAACTAAGAGTTAGGTAAGATCTCATTTAAATTTGTATTTGAAATTCATTGAAATTTTTCTTGAAATGAGTTTCAAAATATTGTTTTTGGAAGTTTCTTGAAATTCATTTAATGAATATATATGAAAGAATTTTCTTGAAATTGATTTAAAAAATTCATATTGAAATTCATTATTTAGAATATATATGAAAGAATTTTCTTGAAATTCATTTAAAAATTTCGTATTGAAATTCATTATTTAGAATTTTGAAATTCATTTAAAAAATAATTCATATGTTTCTTGAAATTTTTCTTAAAATTCATTTAAAAAATTCATATTGGAATTGATTATTTAGAATATATATGAAAGTTTATTCAAATTTTTGTTTTTGAAAGTTTCTTGAAATTCATTTAAAAAATAATTCATATTTTCTTTAAATTCATTTAAAAAATTTATTTAAAATTCATTATTTAAAATATATATGAAGCTTTCTTGAAATTCATTATTTAGAATATATATGAAAGTTTCTTGAATTTTTACTTGAAATTCAATATTTATTTAGAATATATTTGAAAATTTACTGAAACTTTTCCTAAAATTCATTATTTAGAATAAAAATGAAATTCATTGAAATTTTTCTTGAAATTCATATCAAAATATTGTTTATTTAGAATATATACGAATTTTTATTGAATTTTTTCTTGAAATTAATGATTTAAAATAAATATGAAATTCATTTCAAAATATTATTTCTTGAAAATTTTCTAGAAATTCATTATTTAGAATATGTATGAAATTTTCTTGAATTTTTCTTGAAATTAATTACTTAGAATATATATGAAAGTTTCTTAAATTTTTTCTAGAAATTCATTATTTAGAAGATATATGAATTTCATTGAATTTCTTCTTGAATTGACTTTCAAAATACTGTTTGTGAAAGTTTTTTGAATTTTTTCTTGAAATTCATTTTAAAAAAATTCATATGTTTCTAGAAGTTTTTCTTCAAACTCATTTAAAAAATTCATATTGAAATTGATTATTTAGAATATATATGAATGTTTCTTGAAATTTTTCTTGAAATTCATTATTTAGAAAATATATGAAAGTTTCTGGAAATTTTCTTGAAATTCATTTAAAAAATTCATATTTAAATTCATTATTTAGAATATATATGAAAATTTAGAATATATATCAAAGTTTCTTGAATTTTTTCTTGAAATGGTTATTAAAATTCATTATTTAGAATATATATGAAATTCATTGAATTTTTTCTTGAAATGAATTTCAAAATACTGTTTTTGAAAGTTTCTTGAAGTTTTTCTTGATATTCATTTAAAATACAATTTATATGTTTCTTTAGTCTTATTTTTTTTTTAAATTCATTTTAAAAATTCATATTTGAAATTTATTGAAATTTTTATTCAAATCAATTTCAAAATATTGTTTTTCATGTTTCTTGATTTTTTTCTTGAAATTCATTTAAAAAATAATTCATATTATTCTTCATTTTTTTTTTGAAAGTCATTCAAAAAATTCATATTGAAATTCATTATTTATAATATTAAAATTTATTTTAAAGAAAATTCATATATTTCATGGAAATTTTCTTGAAATTCATTTTAAAAATTGATACTGAAATTCATTATTTTGAATATATATGAAAGATGTTTTCTTGAAATTCATTTAAAAAATTCATATTGAAATTTATTATTTAGAATATATATGAAAGATTTTTGAAATTTTTGTTTCTAAAAGTTTCTTCAAATTTTTCTTCAAATTAATTTAAAAAATAATTCATATTTTTCTTGAACTTTATTTAAAAAATTCATATTGAAAAATTTGTTATTTAGAATCTTAAAATTCATTTTAAAAATAATTCATATTTTTCCTCAAATATTTCCTGAAATTCATTTAAAAAATTCATATTGAAATTCATTATTTTGAATATCTATAAAATAATTTTTCTTGACTTTCATTTAAAAATTATATTGAAACTCATTATTTAGCATATATCAATGTTTCTTGAAATTTTTCTTGAAATTCATTTAAAAAATAATTCATATTTTTCTAGAAATTCATTTAAAAATTCATATTGAAATTCATTTAAAAAAATCATATTGAAATTCATTATCTAGAATATATATGAATGTTTCTTGAAATATTTATTGAAATTCATTTAAAAGATAATTGATATGTTTCTTTAATTTTTTTCTGGAAATTCTTTTAAAAAATCCATATTGAAATTTGTTATTTAGAATATATATGAAAGTTTCTTGAAAATTTTCTACCAATTCATTATTCAGAATATATATGAAAGTTTCTAGAAATTTTTCTTTAGATTCATTATTTATGATATATACCAAAGTTTACTGAAATCTTTACTGAAAGTCATTATTTAGAATATATATGAAATCCATTTAAAAAATAATTCATATGTTTCTTGAAAATTTTCTTGGAACTCATTTAAAAAATAATTCATATGTTTCTTGAAAATTTTCTTGAAATTCATTTAAAAATTTCATATTGAAATTCATTATTTAGAAAATATATGAAAGTTTCTTGAATTTTTTTTTTAAATTCATTATTTAGAATATATATGAAAATTTTTTACTTGGAATTCATTTAAAAAATTCATATTGAAATTCATAATTTAAAAAAATTATATTGAAATTCATTATTTAGAATAACTATAAAAGAATTTTTCTTGAATTTCATTTAAAAAATTCATATTGAAATTAATTATTTAAAATATATATGAAAGTTTCTTGAAATTTTTCTCGAAATTCATTTGAAATATAATTCATATTTTTCTTGAAATTCATTTAAAAAATTCAGATTGAAATACATTATTTAGAATATATATGAAAGTTTCTTGAAATTTTTGTTTCTAAAAGTTTCTTTAAACTCATTAAAAAAATAATTCATATTGAAATTGATTATTTAGAATATATATGAAAGTTTCATGAAATTTTTGCTTTTGAAATTTTCTCAAAATTTTTCTTGAAATTCATTGAAAAATTAATTCATATTTTTCTTGAAATTCATTTAAAAAATTTATATTGAAATTTATTATTTAGAATATATATTGAAGTTTCTCTACGAGTTTTTCAAATTTTTTCTTGAAATTCATTTAAAAAATTCATATTGAAATTCATTATTTAGAAAATATATTAAAGTTTCTTGAAATTCATTACTTAGAATATATATGAAAGTTTCAAAAAAAAATTCTTGAAATTCATTATTTAGAGTATATATGAAATTCATTTCAAAATATTGTTTATTTAAAATATATATGAATGTTTATTGAAATTTTTCTTGAAATTAATTATCTAGAATATATATGATATTCATTGAAATTCTTGTTGAAATTAATTTCATAATATTGTTTTTGAAAGTTTCTTGAAATTTAATTTAAAAATAATTTTATATGAAAATAATTTCAAATAGTTTTTATTAAAGTTTCTTGAAAATTTTCTTGATATTCAATATTTAAAATAGATATGAAAGGTTTTTTAAATTCATTTCAAAATATTATTTTCATTATTTAAAATATATATGAAATTTTCTTGAAATTCATTTAAAAAATAATTATATATGAAATTCATTAAAAAATTTATTGAAATTCATTTAAAAAATAATTGTATATGAGATTCATTGAATTTTTTCTTGAAATTCATTTCAAAATATTATATATGAAATTTTCTTGAAATTCATTTAAAAAAATAATTATATATGAAATTCATTCCAAAATATTGTTTATGAAAGTTTCGTGAAAATTTTCTTCAAATTCATTATGTAAAACATAAATGAAATTCATGGAAATTTTTCTTGAAATTCATATCAAAATATTGTTTATCTAGAATATATGTGAATGTTTATTGAAAATTTTTTGAAATTCATTATTTAGAATATATATGAAATTCATTTCAAAATAGTGTTTCTTGAAACTTTTCTAGGAATTCATTATTTAGAATATGTATGAAAGTATCTTGAAACGTTTTGAGAAATTCATTATTTAGAATATATATGAAATTTTCTTGAAATTTTTATTGAAATTTAGTATTTAGAATATATATGAAATTAATTGAATTTCTTCTTGAAATGAATTTAAAAATATTGTTTGTGAAATTTTCTTGAATTTTTTCTTGAAATTCATTTAAAAAAACCATATGTTTCTTGAATCTTTTCTTGAAATTCATTTAAAAAATTCATATTGAAATGTATTATTTAGAATATATATGATTTTTTTTTTAAATTTATTATTTAAAATATATATGAATGTTTCTTGAAAATTTTCTACAAATTTCTTATTTATAATATATATAAAAGTTTCTTGAAATTTTTCTTGAAATTTATTATTTAGAATATATATGAATGTTTCTTGATTTTTTTTTAAATTCATTTAAAAAATAATTCATATGTTTCTTGAAAATTTTCTTGAAATTTATATAAAAAATTCATATTTAAATTCATTATTTGGAATATATATGAAAGTTTTTTGAAATGTTTCTTGAAATTCCTTCTTTAGAAAATATATATCTATATATATATATATATATGAAAATTTCTTGAACTGTTTTCTAGAAATTCATTATTTAGAATATATATGAAAGTTTATTGAAAATTTTCTTGATTTCTTTTATTGAAATTCATTATTTAAAATATATACGAAATTCACTGAAATTTTTTTTGAAATCAATTTCAAAATATTGTTTCTGAAAGTTTTTTGAAAGTTTTCTTGAGATTCATTTAAAAAATAATTTATATGTTCCTTGAGATTTTTTTTAAAAAAATTAATTTAGAAAAATCATATTTGAAACTCAATAAAAGTTTTCTTAAAATCAATTTCAAAATATTATTTTTGATGTTTGTTGAATTTTTTCTTGAAATTCATTTAAAAAAAGTCATATTCTTCTTGATTCATTTAAAAATAGAAAGCTTCTTGAAATTTATTTCAAAAAATAATTATATATGGAATTAATTGAAATTTTCCTTGAAATTCATCTCAAAACATTGTTTATTAAAGTTTTCTTGAAATTCATTATTTAAAATATATATGAAGTTTCTTGAAATTCATTTCAAAATATTGTTTTCATTATTTAAAATATATATTAAATTTTATTGAAATTCCTTATTTAGAATATATATAAAAAAAAAATTGAAATATTTATTGAAATTAATTTAAAAATTAATTATATATGAAATTCATCGAAATTTTTATTAAAAATTATTTAAAAAAAACAATTATATATCAAATTCATTAATTTTTTTTTTTTGGTTGAAATTCATTTCAAAATATTGTTTTCACTATTTAAAATATATATGAAATTTTATTGAAATTCATTATTTAGAATATATATTCAAGTTTCTTGGAATATTTCTTTAAATTAATTTAAAAAATAATTATATATGAAATTCATTGAAATTTTTATTGAAATTAATTTAAAAAATAATTATATAAGTAATTCATTGAATTTTTTCTTGAAATTCATTTCGAAATATTGTTTATGAAATTTTCTTCATATTTTTCTTGAAATTCGTTATGTAGAATATATATGAAAGTTTCTTGAAATTCATTTCAAAAAATAATTATATATGAAATTCATTGAAATTTTCCTTCAAATTCATTTCAAAATAATTTTTATTAAAGTTTCTTAAAAAATTTCTCGAAATTCATTATTTAGAATATATGAAAGTTCTTTGAAATTCATTTCAAAATATTGTTTTCATTATTTAAAATATATATCAAATTATCTTGAAATTCATTATTTAGAATGTATATAAAAGTTTCTTGAAAATTTTCTTGAAATTCAGTATTTATTTAAAATATATATGCAAGTTTATTGAAATTTTTCTTGAAATTCATTATTTAGAGTATATATGAAATTTATTTCAAAACATTATTTATTTAAAATATATGTGAATGTTTATTGAAATTTTTCTTGAATTGTTTATTTAGAATATATATGAAATTAATTAAATTTTTTGTTAAAATTCATTTCAGAATATTGTTTCTGAAAGTTTCTTGAATTTTAATTAAAAATTAATTTTATATGTAATTCATTTCAAAATATTGTTTATTAAAGTTTCATGAAATTATTTCCTCGAATTCATATCAAAATATTGTTTATTTATAATATATGTGAATGTTTATTGAATTTTTTTTTTAAATTCATTATTTAGAATATATATGAAATTCATTTCAAAATATTGTTTCTTGAAATTTTTTTAGAGATTCTTTATTGAGAATATGTATGAAAGTTTCTTGAATATCTCAAGAAATTCATTATTGAGAATATATATGAAAGTTTCTTGAAATTGTTATTGAAATTCATTTGAAAAATTCATATTCAAATTTAATATTTATATTTGAAAGTTTTCTTGAAATTAATTATTTAAAATATATATGAAAGTTTCTTGAAAATTTTCTAGAAATTCATTATTTAGAATATATATAAAAGTTCCTTGAAATTTTTCTTGAAATTCATTATTTAGAATATATATGAAAGTTTCTTGAATTTTTCTTAAAATTCATTTAAAAAACAATTCATATGTTTCTTGAAATTTTTCTTTGAATTCATTTAGAAAATAATTCATATGTTTGTTGAAATTGTTTTTGAAATTTATTTAAAAATTTCATATTTAAATTCATTATTTGGAATATATATATATGAAAGTTTCTTGAAATGTTCAGTGAAATTAATTATTTAGAATATATATATATATATGTGTGTGTGTGTGTGTGTGTGTGTGTGTGTGTGAAAGCTTCTTGAATTTTTTTCTAGAAATTCATTATTTAAAATATATATGAAAGTTTATTGATATTTTTCTTAAAAAAATTTATCAAAATTCATTGTTGAAAATATATATGAAATTCACTGCAGTTTTTCTTGAAATGAATTTCAAAATATTGTTTCTAAAAGTTTTTTGAAAGTTTTATTGAGATTCATTTAAAAAATAATATATATGTTCCTTGAGCTTTTTCTTGAGATTCATTTAAAAAATTCATATTCGAAACTTGTTAAAAGTTTTCTTCAAATCAATTTCAAAATATTGTTTTTTTGATGTTTCTTGAAATTTTTCTTGAAATTCATTTAGAAAATAATTCATATTCTTCTTGATTTTTTTTTTTTGAAATTCATTTAGAAAATTCATATTGAAATTCATTAGTTAGAATATATATGAGAGTTTCTTGAATTTGTTTTGTCTTGAAATTCATTTAAAAATTTAATATTGAAATTCATTATTTATAACTTTGAAATTCATTTAAAAAAAAGTTCACATGTTTCTTGAAAATTTTCTTGAAATCTATTTAAAAATTCATATTGAAATTAATTATTTTGAATATATATGAAAGACTTTTTCATGAAATTTATTTAGAAAATTCATATTGAAATTCATTATTTAGAATATATATGAAAGTTTTTTGAAATTCTTTTGCCTTTGAAATTTTTTAATGAAATTCATTTAAAAAGTAATTCATATTTTTCTTGGAATTCATTTAAAAAATAATTCATATGTTTCTTGAATTTTTTCTTGAAATTCATTTAAAAATTTCACATTGAAATTCATTATTCAGAATATATATGAAAGTTTCTTGAAATTCATTGAAATTTTATGTATGACAATAGTAACTTGGAGGAAGTGTCTTCTTACAAGTACCTAGGAATTGATATTCATTACAAGCTCAACTAGAACTATAGCATTCAGAAAATGATTAATGGGGGGTGGAAAGCTTATTTTGGTCTTGAAAATAATTGTAAAACGGCAAACCTTGTAATGTGGGATAGAAAGAAGTTCCTCTTTGAAATTTTAGTCACTCTTGTTATCTTATATGGATCTGAGGTTTGGGGTTGCAGCATCTTTAGAGAATCTGGAGAAAGATTGAGCAAATCCATAAGCGTTTTATACCGTATAACCTTAAAATTAAAAGAAATACACCCTATCCTATTCTCCTTATAGAAGTGGGTCTTTCCCCTATCAAGAGCCTAGCTATGACTAGGCTTATGTTTTACATGCACAAACTCAATACCATAGAAGACCATATAGTTCCTAAGCTAGCTTTAAATTCCAGCCAAAATCACCTAAGGCTTAAACGAGGTTGGTATAAAGACGCCAGGGCCTGGTTAAACCATTGGGAGATCGATGAGAATGTTACATTGTAAAACATCAATAACATTAAAAAAATTGTTACTTATAAGTTCAAAGAAAAAAATGTGGTGCGAAAAAGATCTAGCAGCTAAAAGAAAATTAATGTATTATAAGGAGGTCATCAACCCTACCTTAGAAGATCAAAAGTATCTCTTTGTTTTAACTAGCTCAAAGAAGAAAATTAATATGGCCAAGATTAGAATGAACTCTCATGAGCTCCATAATGAAGTAGGTTGTTGGACAGTTCCTAAAACACCATGGATGGAAAGGATTTGCCATCTCTGTGAGAATATGAACATTGAGGATGAAAATCACTTCTTCTTAGAGTGCCCCATGTACAATCACGTTCGAGCTAAATTTCATAATATTTGCTGCAACATTGACCTTCTTATCCTTTTAAGATGTCAAAATTATAGTGAGCTCAGGAGGCTTCTCTCCAAAAATTTTGAGAATACGAATAAAATATTAAATCAAATTACATAACTCTTTTCTTTAGGTCTGAAAGACCAAATATTGGTCGCAGAGAACGTTAACCATCATCATCATCATCATCATCATATGAAAGTTTCTTAAAATTCATTATTTAGAATATATATAAAAGTTTCTTGAAATTTAATATTTAGAATATATATGAAAGTTTCTTGAAATTTGTATTCAAAATTATTATTTAGAATTTATATAAAATTCATTGAAATTTTTCACGAAATGAATTTCCAAATATTGGTTTTGAAAGTTTACTGATTTGTTTCTTGAAATTCATTTAAAAAATAATGTATATGTTTCTTGAAATTTTTCTTGGAATTCATTTAAAAAGAAATTCATATGTTTCTTGAATTTTTTCTTGGAATTCATTTAAATATAATTTATATGTTTTTTTGAAAATTTTATTGAAATTCATTATTTAGAATATATATGAAAGTTTCATGTAATTTTTCTAGAAATTATTATCTAGAATATATATCAAAGTTTCTTGAAATTCATTATTTAGAATATATATGAAAGTTTCTTCACATTTTCCTTAAATTCATTTAAAAGATAATTCATATGTTTCTTGAAAGTTTTCTTGAAATTCATTTAAAAAATTCTTATTGAAATTCATTGTTTAGAATATATATGAAAGTTTTTTGAATTGTTTTTCTAGAAATTCATTATTTGGAATATATATGAAAGTTTCTTGATTTTTTTCTAGAAATTCATTATTTAAAATATATATGAAAGTTTCTAGGAATTTTTATTGAAATTCGTTATTTAGAATATATATGAAATTCATTGAAATTTTTTCTTGAAATGAATTTGAAAATATTGTTTTTGAAAGCTTCTTGGAATTCATTTAAAAAATTCATATTTAAAATTCATTGAAATTTTCTTGAAATGAATTTTATAATATTGTTTTTGAAATTTTCTTCAATTTTTTCTTCAAATTCATCTAAAAATAATCCATCTGTTTCTTGAATTTTTTCTTAAAATTTATATTGAAATTGGTTATTTAGAATATATTTGAAACATTTTTTCTTGAAATTCATTTAAAAAATAATTCATATGTCTCTTGAATTTTTCCTTGATATTTATTTTAAAAATCCATATTGAAATTCCTAATTTAGAATATATATGAAAGAATTTTTCTTGAAATTCATTTAAAAAAATCATATTGGAATTCATTGAAAGTTTCTTGAATTTTTTTTGTTGAAATTCATTCAAAAAATAATTCATATTTTTCTTGAATTGTTTTAAAAATTTCATATTGGAATTTCATTATTTAGAATTTTGAAATTCATTTAAAAAGTAATTCATATGTTTCTTGAAATTTTTGTTTTTGAAAGTTTCTTGAAAATTTTCTTGAAATTCATTTTAAAATTAATTCATATTTTTTTTTTTAAATTCATTTAAAAAATTCATATTGAAATTTATTATTTAGAATATATATGAAAGCTTCTTGAAATTTTTTTGTCTAAAAGGTTTTTTAAAATTTTCTTAAAATTCATTTAAAAAATTCAGGTTGAAGTTCATTATTTAGAATATATATGAAACTTTTGTGAAATTCATTATTTAGAAGGAAGCTAGAAGCTAGAAGGTTGTTGAGAGGAAGAAGGATGTGCTGGCATGATCTTAGCTGGGATAGTCATCATCCTTCTTCTCTATGCTAACGATATTGTTCTTCTCGCAAGGTGTCCATACGGTCTTGATAAGCAACTTAAACTTCCTAAGGATTTCTGCTCTACCATGCGTATGACTGTTAACAATGACAAAACAAAATTTACGATTATCAAATCCGAGGAGGACACTTACGCTAATTTTATGTATGACAATAGTAACTTGGAGGAAGTGTCTTCTTACAAGTACCTAGGAATTGATATTCATCACAAGCTCAAATGGAACTATAACATTTAGAAAAGGATTAATGGGGGGTGGAAAGCTTATTTCGGTCTTGAAAATAATTTTAAAATGACAAACCTCGTAATGTGGGATAGAAATAAGTTCCTCTTTGAAAATTTCGTCACTCCTGTTATCTTATATAGATGTGAGGTTTGGGGTTGCAGCATTTCTAGAGAATCCTGGAGAAATATCGAGGAAATCCACAAGAATTTTATAATGTATAACCTTAAAATTAAAAGCAATACACCCTATCCTATTCTCCTTATAGAAGTGGGTCTTTCCCCTATCGAGGGCCTAGCTATGACTAGGCTTTTGTTGTACAAGCACAAGATCAATAGCATAGGAGACCATAGACTTCCTAAGCTAGCTTTAAATTCCAAGAAAAACCACCTAAGGCTTAAACAAGGTTGGTATAAAGACATCAGGACCTGGTTAAACTATTGGGAGATCAACAAGAATGTTGCATTGCAAAACATCAATAACATTAGAAAAAATTTACTTCTAAGTTTAAAGAAAAATGTGGTGTGAGAAAGATCTAGCAGCTAAAATAAAATTAAGGTATTATAAGGAGGTCATCAAGCCCCCCTTAGAAGATCAAAAGTATCTCTATGTTTTAACTAGCTCAAAGAAGAAAATTAATATAGCCAAGATTAGAATAAACTCTCATGAGCTCCATAGTGAAACAGGTCATTGGACAGTTCCTAAAAAACCATGGATGGAAAGGATCTACCATCTCTGTGAGAATATGAACATCGAGGATGAAAATCACTTCCTCTTAGAGTGCCCTGCATACAACCACATTAGAGCTCAATTTCATAATCTTTGTTGCAATATTGACCTTCCTAGCCTTTTAAGATTGTTAAAATTATAGTGAGCTCTGGGAGGCTTCTCTCAAAGTTTTTTGAGCATAGGAATTGTAATCCACCCTCTAGCCCACTAAAAAATGGTTAAGATTTATTGGTTAAAAACTAATTGTGACTACTGTTATTTTAAAAGAAGTATCTGAACAAGATTAATTTTGTTTTCTGAATAAAGATTTAATTTGTGAAATTTAATTCATGAGTAAAAATAATTGATGGTAAAAGTAAATCTGGGTTAGTTGAACAGAAAAGAAATAGTTACCACATTTACCCAAGAGAACTATGGAATAAAGGGGGAATTCCAGGGGGAGTTAGGGGTTCTGTGAGAAGGAAAAAGAAAGAGAAATCTATGTAAGCTGGGAAATTTTTCCAGAACAGATGAATTCTGGGTTGGAGAAGCGGACCGGACTGTCCTGAGAACTCCCCAGAAATTCTATTTCCACTGGAGTCGGAGAGTTGGACCGGACTATCCCGAAAACTCTCCTCCAGAAGTTTGTGTTCAACCAGACCCAGGCTTGAAGCTCGGGGGAGAACTGGGAGACGTGATTTCCCAGTTCGTGGACGGGAGGTAACGAGTACCATCAATTGAATTCGGACACAGATAAGTAAAATGCAAGTAGTTTTCTGGATTACAAGGAAGTAAAAGATTTGGCCTGCTACAGGAGGTTCTGTTTATAATTAATTATTATTTATTTTATTTATTATTCTGTGAAAATGTAAAAGCAGCTACTGTTGTTTTATTACCAACATCTTTTGTAATCTCTCTTTAAACTAGACATATTGGAACCACAGATAATTATAGAAGGTTATTTTCTGTAAAAGAAAAATAAGAAAGAAAGCACTGTAGCAGCATTTATTTATATACAAATAATTGTATAAACAAGACAGGGTTGTATGGCATCTACTTGAATTTCTTCTGTTATAGGACAAAACAATACAATAACCACAGACAATGTGAAAACGGAAAACTATTTATTCCCAGGAGAGCTGTTAATCTGGACGCCCGATTAAACTCAGGAATCTAGATAGGTTGCCCCCTGTCTATGATAAACTCGGACGAGACAGGTGGTCGGGACACCGGCCATACTAGACAAATTAAGCTCAAGGAAAAATGAGATGCAGATAGCTGAAAATAACTCTGTAGAATTATTAAATTCCAGGAACCCTTGTTTGTATAATAGCATGCAATATTGAAATTTGTCCACAAGAAGATAAGCAATGTACATAGAATTCCAGCCAGCGGCAATATAACCAGAGAACTAGGAAAAGCCGTAAGTAACCAGAGAACTAGGAAAAGCCGTAAGTCTAAATCTTAGCGCATGTACATACTGTAAAGGAAAACGATTAAATAAGTTTCAGAGAAAACCATAACATCGAGCTATTTAATTATATAGAGCTAGAAAAACAGAACTTCATTTTGAGATGATAACTATAGCTGAACGCAAATGGAAATGTCAAGGTACGCAGTGCATGCACACTTAGATTAACAATAATCTGTTCAACAGGTGGAAATTCCCATTACTGAGGAGCAATTTTTCAAGTTCTTTAAACAAAGTAAGCACGGGGATAGGAACCCCGGCCACATAACTGAAGAACCAAATTCCATCAATGTCTGAGAAAGGAAAACTTGACACTGAAATACATTTCCTCCGAATACAGAACGAACAACCGAAAAACCCTAGGCTACATTTGGCTTAGACAAGGAGCCGCCCAAAGACTGCCAAAAGAAAAAAAAAAAGAACAGGTTCTCAAACCATAGCCTGTTCCACACCTATTCCTTCCAAGCATAAGAATGTCGGTCTAACAAGGAGAAAGAAGTCTCGTATCGTGAAGAATGAAGTACCTGTGGCAGAGTCGAAGATTAAAAACTATACCGCGACCAGAACCCTCCAAGAGGCCAGAGGAAATGGAGAAGGGGAGGGTATTACCTGTAACAAATGCATGAAGATTGTTAGAATAAAACAAAACAGATTTTAGCAATTCAAACGTTTCTATCACTAAAATAAGAGGTAGAGCTATACCTGTAGAATGCGAGCAGGAATAAACGCCCGAGGCCTGCCGCCATAGCAATAAGAGATTTCAACTTAATAGAAACAACACTTGCGCCAAAAACCCAAATTCTGTGTTAAAAATCGAATGCATTCAACAAGAACAGAGGCGTATATTCGAAGGAAGGAGACTGAATTAACCTACGGGAATTGCGCAAGGGCAGCTACCTGTCGAGGAGAGGTGCCGTGCTTGGTAGGGTGCCTTTCACCATGGGCCGCCATGGAAATCGTTCTCCGGAACCTCCAACCCTCGCAACCCTTGCAGAGCCTCCAGAACCCTCCAGCGAATGAAACAATGAGCGGGGAAACAGTTAATAGCCAAGGTCATTAGCAACCCGAGGTCGCCACAGCCGTCGGATGTAACTCCGATCAACGGCATAGAGGTAGCCACGTGGGAGGCGATGGTACCAAGGTTCAAAAACATTAATCCATCGGATTTCTGAATTAAATCAAAGAGTTGACAATCCAAATGTAATGAGCGCAAAAGTTGAAAGGGGTATAGCCATAATAATTCCACCATAATAATTGTAATGAGCGCAAAGGTTTAAAAGGGTTTAACCATAATAATTCCACAATAATTAATTGTATCGAGTACCTATTATATGGTATGATAAAACAACACTGACATCATAGCATTCCAACATAAATTCCATAGTGACAGATCTATAAGGTAAGTACAGGTAAGTTGTTACCTTATCCAAAGTACGAGTTGAATTGATTGCATAGCATAGATAATGTTATGATTTAGTTTTGAATTGTAAGGTCTGCGTAATAATTTTTTTTTATGGTAAGTAAATGTTTGTGTAGTTGGTTGTTACAAGTGGTATCAGAGCGACGTTACAACGTTGGGCCCTATTGGGCCAACTGACGTTAAAACTGTGTGTTATCTATGCACAGTCCGATAATTAGATGGAAAGACAAATGAGACGGACACCTTCGCAACAGTCATGGCGAAATGCCGGAGAAATGAAGCCTCCGCCAGGGGGCAACCCCGAGATGTGGGTTCAGTTGGGGATTGAGAAACACCAGCGGTCAAACCGACTGATTAAAGAACAACAATAGCAGACTCGCATTTTATTGCATACAGTACAACAATTGCAGGAAGAAATGGAGAGGGTACGACAGGAAAATGCCAGGATGATGCAGGATTAGGAAAGGATCTTAAAAAGCCTGTCTGATAAACAAAATCAAAGGAATGAAAATCCCAGTGCTGACAGAGAACTCCAAGGGGGAAACGAACAGCAAACTGATGAACAAGATATGAGTCAAAAAGAAAGAAGTCTGTCACAGCGCAGTAATCCGAACAGAAACCTTAATGAAGCTGAATCTGAAAATGAAACAGAACGGAAGGCAGGAAAAAGGCAGAAGGTGGAATTACATGGAGAATTCAGAAAGATTAAGCCACCTACCTTCGATGGAGAAAAAGAAGAAGTAGCAGAGGCCTGGCTAATTAATATGAACAATTACTTCCAGGTGTATGATTATGACAGTGGTCTTAAGGCACGATTAGCTATTTATCAGCTAAAATATAAAGCCACCCTATGGTGGGAAGAAGTGAAGAACGTGAAGGGAATAGAGGATCAGGATGTGACATGGGATAAGTTCCAACAATACTTCAAAGACAAGTACTTGACGGAGCGTTTCTACGATGAAAAAGCTCGAGAATTCCATGATTTAAGGCTAGGCCAATTGACTATGGATGAGTTCATCACCAAGTTTACATCGTTACTGTGATATGTACCGTATTTAAGAGATGAGAAGGCCAAGGTTCAGAGATTTCTGAGTAGTTTACCCACCCATATGAAGGAGCATATTGAGTTTGTTAATCCTAGGACAATGGATGAAGCTATCAGGAAGGCAAGGCTGTGTTATCAGCAAGCAAAAAACAAGGTAGACCAAGGAAAAGGGTGGCAAACAAAGAAAGAAAATAGGAACAGTGCTGGTTTCAAAAAGGGCAAAACCAGTAATTTCAGAAGTTCAGCCAGGAATTCAGCTAATAAGCAATTCGGTAGAAACCATCAGAGGATTAGATGGCCAGGGGAAGATAAAACAGTGGAAGCTTCAAATAGACCTGAGCAACCTCAAAATCAAAGGCCACCTCTACAATGTTGGGGCTGCGGGGCAGCGCACTACTATCGAGATTGCCCACAGCGGGGCAAAACTGAAACAGTGAATAATTTACAAGAGGCCTCTACGGTGGGAGATATTGCCAGAAGCATACCCAGAATTAATGCTGCATTGAAGGACCGGCAAGCTGATTTTCAACCCACCATGATAGAACTGGAAGGTAAATTGTCCTCCCAAACTATTTTTGTTTTGGTAGATCCAGGCGCAAGTCTAAGTTATATAAGTCCTAAATTAGTGGAAATCTGTAAACTGCCAAGTCAAAAATTTAAGAAGACCTGGTTGGTTCAGTTAGCTACAGGAGCTAAAAGAAGAGTTAGTGCCAAAATATCAGATTGTGCATTGCAAGTTGGTGGACAGCAGTTAATGGTGGATTTAAATATTCTGCCTTTGGGCTCTTATGATGTCTTGTTGGGTATGGATTGGTTAGAGAAACATTGGACTCTCATAGACTGCAAGGAAAAGGTAGTGTACTACAGAGATCAGAATGGTAATCGCCAAGAGATTCAGGGCATAAAGAAGCATGTACATCTGCGACCAGTTACCGCTTCTCAGTTGGCAAAGTGTATGAGAAAAGGATGCCAATTGTATGCCATACAAGTTGGACTATCTGAATCCAAGAACAAAGCTGTTGTATTAGAAAATATACCTGTAGTACAGGAATTTAAGGACGTATTTCCTGAAGAAATACCGGGATTACCACCTAAAAGAGAGGTTGATTTTACAATAGAACTGCTGCCAGGAGCTTCACCAATTTCGCGAACTCCCTATCGTATGAGTGTGCCAGAATTTACTGAGCTGAAAATGCAGCTTCAGGAATTACTAGATAAGGGGTATATCAGACCCAGTGTGTCACCCTGGGGAGCACCTGTGTTGTTCGTTAGGAAAAAGGATGGAACCATGCGCATGTGCATGGATTACCGACAGCTAAATAAGTTGACTGTTAAGAACAGGTATCCTCTACCCCGTATTGATGACCTATTTGATCAGGTAAGGGGAGCTACTATGTTTTCAAAAATTGATTTGCGGTCCGGTTACCACCAGATCCGAATGAAGGATGAAGATATACACAAAACTGCTTTCACACCAGGTACAGCCACTATGAATTCGTGGTATTACCTTTTGGGTTAACTAATGCACCAGCCACTTTTATGAGACTGATGCATAGTATTTTCCACCCTTACTTGGACAATTTCGTGTTAATCTTCATTGATGACATACTGATTTATTCTAAGAATGCGGATGAACATGAAGAACACTTGCGTATGGTGCTGGAGATGCTAAGGAAACATTAGTTGTATGCAAAGTTCAGTAAATGTGATTTCTTCAAGGAAGAGATACAGTATCTTGGACATGTAATATCTAAAGAGGGTATAGCAGTGGACCCGGAGAAAATTAAAACTATCATGGAATGGAAGGTGCCACAGAATGTGGCAGATATAAGATCTTTTATGGGTCTTGCAGGCTACTACCGGCGATTTATAAAAGGTTTTTCAAAGATAGCTTTTCCCATTACTTCCTTGCAAAGGAAAGGGAAAATCTTTAAATGGACAAAAGAATGCCATGATAGTTTTGAAAGATTGAAGCAGTTATTGACAACAGCACCGATGTTAAGTGTAGCAGATCCAAATAAGGAATTCGAGGTTTGTACAGATGCAAGCAAGGAAGGAGTTGGGGCTGTTTTATCACAGGAAGGGAAGGTAATTGCATATGAATCTCGCAAGTTAAAAGAGTATGAGCAACGATATTCAGCTTATGATTTGGAGTTGACTGCAGTGGTGCACGCTCTCCGAGTGTGGAGGCATTACTTACTTGGGAAAAGGTTTGTATTAAAGACTGATCATAGTAGTTTAACCAGCTATTTTAAACAAGCTGACTTAAACTCCTGACAAGCGAGATGGAATGCTTTCCTGAGCGAGTTTGACATTGATCTACAACATGTAAAAGGAAAAGAGAACAAGGTTGCGGATGCACTAAGCAGAAAACTGCATAAAATTTATGAGTTATATGTTAACCAAATTGAAACCCGAATTTTAGAACAAATCAGAAAAGAAGCAAACAAGGATCCTGAGTATAGATACTTGTGGCAGCAGACACAAGAATCTGAAGGACAAGATGGACAAGGAGACTATGAGATTAGCCCGGATGGGTTGCTGATTTTTAGGAAGAGGATAGTCATCCCAAACAGAATAGAATTAAAGACTATGATACTGGATGAATATCATAGAAGCAATTATGCAGGACAACCGGGATATCAAAAAATGCTGACAGCTATAAGAAAAGACTACTGTTGGCCTGGCATGAGAAAGGATTTAGCAGGTTATTTAACCAAGTGTTTGGAGTGCCAGTAAGTGAAAGTAGAGCACTGGCATCCAGCTGGATTAATGTAGCCTATACCGATTCCTGAATGGAAGTGGGAGGTGATTTCATTAGATTTCATCATCGGACTACCAAAATCAAAACGAGGTAATGATTCCATAATGGTAGTTGTGGATCGGCTAAGTAAGTCGGCACATTTCATACCTATCCAATCCACCTATAAGACAGTACAGATAGTAGATTTATTTATGCGTGAGATCTTCAGACTGCATGGCATTCCTAAGACCGTTATCTCGGATAGGGACGTAAAGTTCACATCAACTTTTTGGAAGGCACTGTTTACAGGGTTAGGAACTCAAGTACATTTTAGTACTGCATACCACCCGCAAACAGACGATCAGACTGAGCGAGTAAATCAGGTGCTATAAGACATGCTAAGAATGTATGTCATGCAACAACCCATTAAATGGGAGGAGTATCTACACTTGATAGAGTTTTCTTACAACAATGGCTACCAGGAATCATTGAAGATGAGTCCGTTTGAGGCACTGTATGGGCGGCAGTGCAGAACCCCCATTAATTGGAGCAACCCTGAGAATAGACTCATGCTAGGACCAGACATGCTAGCAGAAATGGAAGCAGAGGTTAAGAAAATTCGACAGAATTTGAAGGCAGCCCAAGATAGACAAAAAGTGTATGCGGATAAAAAGAGGTCATACCGTGAGTATGAAGTTGGAGATCACGTATATGTCATAATTAAACCAAATAAGAGTACATTAATATGGGCATCTTGTGCAAAACTAGCACCCCGGTTCTGTGGCCCTTTCCAAATACTGGAAAGGGTGGGACCGGTAGCCTATCGCTTGGCTCTTCCTAGTCACATTTGGGTGCATAATTTCTTTCATGTATCGTTATTAAAACGATATGTTCATGATCCAAGACACATAATTCACTGGCAGAACATACAGGTAGTGAATGAGCATGATTACTAAATGATAATGTGATATTAAAGACTTATTTAATTAACATAAGTTTATTTTGTGCAGGTAGAACCAAACGGGGAATTTCTGGTAGAGCCCCACAGTATAATCGACCGGAGGGAAATCATGCTCCGGAAACGAGCCATCATCTAGGTTAAAGTGCAATGGAAGCACTTTGGACCCGAGGAGGCTACTTGGGAAGACGAAAGTTTTGTTCGTGAAGCTTATCCTGAACTTTTTACTGAACTGGAATAATAACACCGAGGACGGTGTTCTCTTCCAGAGGGGGGGAAACTGTAACCACCCTCTTAGCCACTAACAAATGGTTAAGATTTATTGGTTCAGGACTAATTGTGACTACTGTTATTTTAAAAGAAGTATCTAAACAAGATTAATTTTGTTTTCTGAATAAAGATTTAATTTGTGGTAAAAATAAATCTAGGTTAGTTGAACGAAAAACATTTTTCTGATTACTCAAGAGAATAATAATAAAGGGAATTCAAAAGTTAGGGGTTCTGTGAGAAGGGAAAAGAAAAAGAAAATCTGTGTAAGCTGGAAAAGTTTTCCAGAACAGATGGATTCTGGGTTGGAGAAGCGGACCAGACTGTCCTGAGAACTCCCCAGAAATTCTATTTCCACTGGAGTCGGAGAGTTGGACCGGACTGTCCCGAAAACTCTCCTCCAGAAGTTTGTGTTCAACCAGACCCAGGCTTGGAGCTCAGGGGAGAACTGGGAAAAGTGATTGCCCAGTTCGTGGACGGGAGGTAACGAGTACCATCAATTGAACTCGGATACAGATAAGTAAAATTCAAGTAGTTTTTTGGATTACATGGAAGTAAAATATTTGGCCTGCTACAGGAGGTTCTGTTTATAATTAATTATTCTTTCTTTTATTTATTATTCTGTGAAAATGTAGAAGCAGCTACTGTTGTTTTATTACCAACATCTTTTGTAATCTCTCTTTAAAATAGACATATTGGAACCATAGATAATTATAGAAGGTTATTTTTCTATAGAATAAAAATAAGAAAGAAAGCACTGTAGCAGCATTTATTTATATACAAATAACTGTGTAAACAAGACATGGCTGTATGGCATCTACTTGAATTTCTTCTGTTATAGGACAAAATAGTATAATAACCTCAGACAATGTGAAAACGGAAAACTATTTATACCCAGGAGAGCTGTTAATCTGGACGCCTGATTAAATTCAGGAATCTAGATAGGTTGCCCCCTGTCTATGATAAACTCGGACGAGACAGGTGGTCCGGACACTGGCCATACTAGACAAATTAAGCTCAAGGAAAAATGAGATGCAGATAGCTGGAAATAACTCTGTAGAACTATTAAATTCCAGAAAACCCTTGTTCGTATAACAGCATGCATTATCGAAAATTGTCCACAAGAAGATAAGCAGAGTACATAGAATTCCAGCCAGCGGCCATATAACTTGGCCCAGGCCAGATCTAAATCATAGCGCATGTGCATGCGCAAGGAAAGGCGATTAAATAAGCCCGGAAAACCATAACATCGAGCTATTTAATTATAGAGCTAGAAAACGAGAACTTCATTTGAAGATGATAACTATGGTTGACCATAAATGAAAATGTCAAGATCTGTGATTACATGCACACTTAGATTAACAAATGTCTGTTCAACAAGTGAGAATTCCCATTCTTGAGAAGCACTTGTTCAAGTTCTTTAAACAAGTAAGCACGGGGTAGGAACACGGCCATAACTAAAGAACCAAAAAATTCCATCAGTACGAAAAAGAAGAACTTGAAGCGAAAGACTCTTCCTCACATTCTGGAGAATGAACAACTGAAAACTGAGCTCATTCGGCAGACGAGAATAGCCTGAGACTACCAAAGTGTAAAATAACAAGTTCTCAAACCCTACTCACCCTACTTTGTTCCACACCTATTCCTTCCAAGCATAAGAATGTCGGTCGAGCAAGGAGCAAGAAGTCTCGAATCGTGAGGAATGAAGTACCTGTGGCAGAGTCGAAGATTAAAAACCCTTCCGCGACCAGAACCCTCCAAGAGGCCAGAGCAAACGGAGAAGGGGAGAGTATTACCTGTATCAAACACATGAAGACTGTTAGAATAAAACAAAACAGATTTTAGCAATTCAAATGTTTCTGTCACTAAACAAGAGGAAGAGCTATACCTGTAGAACGCGAGCAGGAATAAACGCCCGAGGCTTGCCGCCATAGCAACAAGAGTTTCAACTTAATAAGAACAACACTTGCGCCAAAAACCTGAATTCTGTGTTAAAAATCGAATGCATTCAACAAGAACAGAGGCGTACATTCAAAGGAAGGAGACTGAATTAACCTACGGGAATTGCGCAAGGGCAGCTACCTGTCGGGGAGAGGCGCCGTGCTTGGTAGGGTGCCTTTCACCGTGGGCCGCCATGGAAATCGTTCTCCGGAACCTCCAAACCCTCGCAACCCTCGCAGAGCCTCTCCAGCGAATGAAACAAATGAGCGGGGAAACAGTTAATCGCCAAGGTCATTAGCAACTCGAGGTCACCACAGCCGTCGGATGTAACTCCGATCAACGGCGTAGAGGTAGCCACGTGGGAGGCGATGGTACCAAGGTTCAAAAACATTAATCTGTCGGATTTCCGAATTAATCAAGAGTTGACAATCCATATGTAATGAGCGCAAAAGTTGAAAGGGGTATAACCATAATAATTCCACCATAATAATTGTAATGAGCGCAAAGGTTTAAAAGGGTTTAACCATAATAATTCTGCAATAATTAATTGTATCGAGTACTTATAACATAGGTAATGATAAAATAACACAGTGACATAATACTCCTACATAAATTTTACATGATAAACAGAAATCTACAAAAAGTTACATTAAGGTGGGCTGATTTTACTTATCCCAGTACGTGTTGAATTGATTGCATAGCATAGATAATGTTATGATTTAGTTTTGAATTGTAAAGGTCTCGAAAATAATTTTTTTATGGTAAGTAAATGTTTGTTTAGATGGTTGTTACATAAATGTAATCTTTTAAATAATTTGGGAATTTAAAAAAAGATCACATATGTTAAAAAAATTCATTATTAATTTAATTTTTTATATATTAAGAAATACTATTCATCAATAATAAGTAACATAAATAATATATAACAAAAAACACCATATATTTTTGGAATAATAAAATAGTTGTAACAAAAATAATATAGAACAAGAAAAACTATGTATATTTGGATGTATGAAAATTTAGATACATTTTATTAAGTAAAATTTTAAAAGAATAATGGTTATAAACAATTAAAAATAATTTTATTAAATAGTTAGTTTAGATCTATATTATTTATCATGTGGATCGATTCTCTTTTCACTCTAAAAGAGGTTTTCATATTAAGACATTTGATCCCTCTTGGCTCTAACCCATCTTAATTTCCCCCTTTAAATAAACTATATTCCACATGAATACCATTTTTATAGTTTATTATTATTTTATTTTATTATTTTTATTTTTTATTTTATTTTGACCAAGTTAAAATGTTCATTACATTATGTCAATATTTTTATTTAATTTACTTTTACTTTTATTTTTGTGTAAATTCAATATAACTTATTAAAAAGAAAAAAAATAGCATTATAAAAAACATATATAAAACAATTTACTTGTGGATCTAATGGCCTAAAACATTTCAATCATCTAACATTTGATCCAATGGCTCAGACATGGACACACTGGCAGCTAGGGAATTGTTTTCAAATAGGAACGCCTTATGGCATAATTAGTAAGTGGGTGGTGGAGATCCATAGAATATTTATGTTGAGAGGTATGCCGATTTTGATTACATGATTTTAATTTAATTATCAATACCTATTAAGTCTATGGTAGAGATTTAACCTCCATATAATATTTTAGAATATTATTAATAATAGTCAAAATATAGAGTTGAAAATTATCTAAATAATAGTTATATCATTTTACTTTTCAATTTAATTAAAGAAAAATCATAATTACAAATATTCAAATTTTATTTATAGTATAAAATTCTTATTTCTTATTATTGTTTTACTATACATATATGTTTAATTCATATATTATAAATATTTAAACTAAACTTATAATTTAATTAACATTATGTTTTTTTTAAATCTTAATAATATAAGATGCCTATTTAAATGAAAGTATATTTTACCCATTTTAATCAACCATTTAATTAAGTAATAACATAAAGGAATTCTTTAATATTGTGATTAAATTACAATTATTTTCACATAAATATTTTTCCAATCATTTTTCCATATTATGTTATATGATAAATGTGAAAAAATATTGTTTGTGGGAAAATAATATTACAGTTTTTATAACACTATTTTTTTTTAATAAATGATCTTTATATTTTTTTTTGAATGAAAAAGCATTTTTATAAGTAAAAAAGAATGAAATAATATAAACTCTAAACAACTGTAGAAAGATTTGAGTTTGTTTTTAGCCCTTACACAATTTTTTAAGTTGTATTTGTATTGTAATAGAAAATATTTAGCGCTTAAACAATTTTTTAAAGTTGTATCTATATTGTAATAGAAAATATTTATATCAATTTACCAAAATTATTTTCTCTAGCCTACCATTTCCGAAACTAGATTAGAGACAATAAAGTAGAGAGTTAAGTGTTAAAGGTTTTTTTATAGTGGCTCAAACTACCAAAAACCCGTATGTGTGGTTATGTAACTTCCCATGAAGTGTTGGTTATGGCTGGAAATAACCACCCCATTAACTTCAAATTAGTTAATAATCTTTGATGGAAAGATCATATAAAAAATGGGTGAATTGCAAGGGTTCCTAATTTTATCAAGAATGAAATTTCTTATGATTCCATCCTTTGGTGCATTAAGTCTTGGATAGATAAGAATATCTTTCTATTGGATTCAAAAAGATTTCCTACATCAAGTCTAATCATTGTGGTGAGAGGTAAGTTCCATTTTATTTCCTATTAAATTTAAGCTTACATTTGGTATCATAACCATACTTCATATTGTGGTGTTTGATTTGAACATTTTTCTCCTTTCTTTCTCTAAATTAAAATTTCTCTCTATGATGGTCTTTTACTTTGAGATATTTGATAATAAAGAAATGCATTTATTGGTTTTGTCTGAAGACTGATCATTTAGAGAATGTAAGCCTGTAAATTGTATTAAGATATCAGTGATTTTAGAGAAATGATGGTCTTTTCCTTTAAGAGATTTGATAACAGAGAAATATATTTATTGGTTTTCTCTAAAGACGTGACCGTTTAGAGAATATGAGCCCATAAACTATGTTAATCTAACAGTGATTTTAGAGAAAGAAAGAATGTAGTTAATTATTCTGATATACCAATGACGATGTATATATGAGTTTTAATATATATATGAGGATATTTCACCATGATTTGAATTATTTAGTGATGAAATGTGGGGACAATTTAGTATCTCAAGCACTATAATATCAAATGAACAAATGGGTATATGCATTTTATGACAATATGTATCAATTTTGCATATATGTGATAGAATTATAACTATGAGTTTTAATATATACATATGAGGATATTTCACCATGATTTGAATTATTTAATGATGAAATGTGGGGACAATTTAGTATCTCAAGCACTATAATATCAAATGAACAAATGGGTATATGCATTTTATGACAATATATATCAATTTTGCATATATGTGGTAGAATTATAAGTAACAGTTATGAATTATGCATATATCATAACCATAATTAACAATTAACAAATGTTGGAACATTATTTGAACATGGTATCAAAAATTGTTAAGCCCCTATCATTACTAGTATAGTCCCTTATTGTTATTAGTGTAACCCCCTTATTGTTATTATTGTACCCTTGTAACCCCCATTTTGTTATTATTGTGCCCTTAATTATTATTGTTAGGTTGGCTAGGATTACATTGTGGCCCACTAGGATTACATTATGGCCACATGGACTCCTATATATAGAAAGGAGGTTTTGTAAATTGTATCATCCAAGAATTGTTCATTTATGCAATGTATTGGAGGTTGCCCCCTCGAAGTGGCTTATTTCTAAGGCGTTGATATCTCTTTTCTTCTATTTTTGGAGCTGGTTACACAACATTTGGTATCAGAGGCTTGGGATTCTAGGGTTTCGCTGCTCCAAACAGGTCATCGTGGCATTTTCGCTATAAATTTTTTTCTACGAAGTTTCAGAAGCTGAAATTTTTAGGGTGCGAAGCTGAAATCCTGAGGAATATTTTCTAAAAATTTCAGAGCTTGTTTCGCAATATTTTCGGAGATATCATCTGTGGAAGTTAGGCCTTTTTTCAAGCTCCTAAACAGGTCATCGTGGCATTTTCGCTATAAAAAAATTTCTACGAAGTTTCAGAATCTGAAATTCATATGGTGCGAAGCTGAAATCCTGTGGAAATTCGTCAAAAAATTTCAGAGCTTGGTTCGCAATATTTTTGGAGATATGATCTGTGGAAGGTAGTGCTTTTTCAGGCTCCTGAATTTCATCTCAAAGAGGTGATCGTGGGAAAAGTTCAATAACTCTCTCTTTGGAGATTGGATTGGAGTGCTGTCAAAAGTGGTCACAAGTAAACGGCCTGTAGTTTCTTGGATATCAATTTCAGAGACAAAGAACAAAACAGTGACACGTGGCAAGTCGTACAAGTTCGCTCTACTGAACCAGTCCAAAATTAGGTCATTGTGGGAGATTGGACACAAATTTGTCTTGGAGAATCCAAATTAGGTCAGACCTATGGCATTTGAAAGAAGCTTCAGAGGGCTACTACAGGGCTGAATTTGAGATATCGAATTTTTTCAATTACAGAGATAATTCAATTTCAATATCGAGCTCCTAAAAGCTAGTAAAAGGTGTGTATTTTTTTTTTCCGAATTGCATAAGTCTTGTTTGAAGAATAAATTTGAATTGATTCCAAGGGCATATCAGTATTGGGTTATAAAAAATGCCTCCTAAAAATAATTCCATACCCATTAAGCCCTCAGAAATCTATACTATGACGCATGAGGAGGAAGAATTGCAATATGAGATATCAAAATTACGGTACCAAGTGCAACAAATTTCGATCTTACGAAGGGCAACCGAAGATGAAATAGATGGTTTAAAATCAGAAATGGAGGCTAATTTGGATGGTTTGAAGGATCAAATAATAGCTAATATGGATGATAAATTAGTGGAGGATCACAACGAGCATCAGCAACAAGTTCTCGAACTCTCAAAGGATAACCCAACTTTGGTGCAGAATCTAATGAAACAACAGGAAGATCAACATCATATCGAAAGAAGTTATGAAGCAGTCATAGAAACAAGAAATCGACAAGTACGATCAATTTCAGAGTATCTCAGCAAATGGAAAAACTTTCCTGTAGAATATTTCACATGGGAGGATGAGAATTTTATACAAAAGCATCAAGAAATAATCAAGCGTTGAGGACAACACTTGCTTGAAGGAGAGGGGCATGTTAAGCCCCTATATTAATAGTGTAGCCCCTTATTATGTTAGTGTAAACCCCCTTATTGTTATTATTGTACCCTTGTAACCCCCATTTTGTTATTATTGTGCCCTTAAATTATTATTGTTAGGTCGGCTAGGATTACATTGTGGCCCACTAGGATTACAATATGGCCCCATGGACTCCTATATATAGAAAGGAGGTTTTGTAAATTGTATCATCCAAGAATTGTTCATTAATGTAATGTATTGGAGGTTGCCCCTCGAAGTGGCTTATTTCTAAGGCGTTGATATCTCTTTTCTTCTGTGCAGGCCGGATTTATAAAAATAGATATTTATATTATTTTCCATGTATCATGACAAATATGCATACCTTGTTTTAAGTTCATTCCAGATAATATGATATGGCTTTAAGGTTTTACGGTTATGCGTCATGATGTGTCATATGCATATGAATGACATCATAATATGCATTCTTTTTGTGAAATAGTCATTCTATTGTTATTTAAACATGTTTATTTCATATATTTTGATCATGTATAATTGAATGCATTGACATTATAATTAGTTAATGGGTACTAAATTTTTTAATTGTTTTGATGTATTGACCTCCAGTCAATACATTTTTTAATTATCCTTGATGATAGTGTATGCTTGTAACATTTAATTGATAGATAGAGTAGCCACAACATCTTAAGTCAATTATAAAGTATAAATAAAATATTGGATGCAAGTGATTATATTAATGAATAGTGTCAAAATTGCAATTAAATAATGAAAATGATATGTCTTGGCCCCACAATGAGGAAATCATAATTCATGAATTAATTAGAATATGATAATAAATTTGGCACCAAATTAGAGATGATTATAAATTCCCACATGTAATGGGTCATATCCCTATTGATGTAAAATCTATCAGTTGCATTATAAATTTATAGAGAAAATATGTTGCCTTATTGTAATCTCTACACAAAGGAGGATTATGGTGATGCATTGTTTTTTTGTTAGTATTATTAGTGTGGGTCAATAATCTAAATTATTTTCATTTATGAATCATAGCATTTTTGTCTAATTTTTCATCTATTGCATCTACAATTATATTTAACGAATCATCTCGTGTTCTAATTTTAGCTAGAAATAATTCTGAGGACTAGAAGGAAAAAAAATGTCCTTACAATAGGATGCATGGAATTATATTTTTCGTTTCATGAGAATGAACCACCCAACCCTATATAATATAGTTTCCATAAGAGAGGACCTTATTTTAGAAGTGGGAGAAATCTAATAAGTTTAATGTTTATTAAGAATCACGTTGACAAAAGTATTTGAGGTTATATTCTACAATACTCTAAGAAAAAGGAATTCATTAATGTTGTTTAACAAACAACATATGATTTCCAAAAAGGTGTTAGCCAACATCATAATGAGAAAACTATCATCAATGAAACTCATCAGTAATAAGAGAGTATGCGAACACATTATGGAAATGAGAGATATAACTACTCAGCTAAAAGTTGTGGAGATCACATTCTCAGAGTCTTTCCTTGTCTAATTTGTACTTGAATCCATGCCTACATAATATAGGCCATTTAAGATTCCCTATAACACACATAAGGAGCAATAATCAATTAATGAACTAGTGGCTATGTGTGTTTAAGAGGAAGGGAGATTAAAGCAATAGAAACTAGAAAGTAATTATTTAATGAATCATGGAAAGGGAAATTTATGAAAAGTAAAGGGTTCTCACTATAAGAAAAAACGTAAGAAGTGGATTGTGGTAAATTTAACAATAAGGATACCATCAAATGTTTTTTCTGCAAGAAGAAAGGTCACATCAAGAAAGAGTGCTTCAAATATAAAGCTTGGCTAAAAAAGAAAGGTAATATCATTTCTTTAGTGTGTTTTGAATCTAATATGGTTGATATTCTTTATAGTCCTGGGTGGATTAACTTTGGTTCTACAATCTGTATTTCCAATACAATGTAGGGTTTAATCAACTAAAGGAAACCAATAGAAAGTGAACGCTTCATTTATTGAAGAACCAACAAGAATGCATGTGTGGAATCAGATGGGACCTTCATACTTATCCTGAAATATGGCTTTGTTTTAAATCTTGAAAGGAAATTTAATGCTCCTTCCTTCTCTAAGAATCTTATTTTAGTCACCAATCTTGTTCCCCAAGGTTTTATTTTCAATTTTATTTATTTTAATTCCAGGCTTATCAAAGACTCACTTGTTGATTATGATGGAACACTTGTTGATGGTTTGTATAGACTCTATTTAACCCTACTTTTGATTCGAATTTTTAAACTTATGTTGCAATGTCGACATTAAGCATGGTATTATGATTGAAAAATCCTCTGTTACCACGATGTTGTCCATAGTCTTACATTTTCCGTCCCGCACAA